>QNGE01001967.1:113681-134201 GCA_008508345.1 Paragonimus westermani | reverse complement strand
TTTATTCCGGTTTCGAAATTCACGATAATTCCAGTACACAGGTTCATAGTGAAGAAGGGGTAGGCTGAGAGAGAATTTTGGGTTTGTTAAGGGCAGCCTGGTTGTTGATCATTATTGTAACCAGCAGATAACAGGGGTTTGGGTCACTGACAGGTGAGTAGCGTTTAAGAATATTGGTCTGATATCTACTGTAACTACTAGATCACTTTCGTTTGTGACCACGTACGGAGGCAAAAGTCCAGAACGATTTTGTATCAAGTTGATGACTTGTGGTATTCTTGCCTTCTGTCGTGTCAACATCGATGAGGAAGTCGAAGACCTGTTTTTACGGTCCAAGCTGGGCTCTTATGACCAGTATGTGAGCGATAAATAATTACCGATGGGATGATGTCTTGACCACACAATGCCATTGGAAACTGCGGAGCATCACTGAAATTCTCTGAGGACCGTATAAATCGGGATATTCTTACTATGGAAAATTTCAGAGTGCCTATCCTCCCTCTGCCGGGGTCGGTACTGAGCACCCATAAACGTTCAGTTCACTGTAACTGAAGAGCACTGAACACCGGGTCTTCGTGTGAATAAGTTGCGGTTAGTTGCTTACTGAACCAACTGTCGGATTTCGGAAAGTTTACTGAATAGACTGAGACAGTTTGTATACTTGCTATTAATGGCTATTTTCTCGTTTGTCTGTGTGAGAAGAAGGGGCATACGGTCTAAAACCACTTGGGAGAAGGAATCAACCACTGGGGGGAAATACGGGTAGCAAACCTGCAGCTTTCATCTTTCCATGCCCAGTAACCGAGAATTCTCAGGTCGTTAAGAAAACGCTACGTCGCGGCTTCAGCCTCTTTGTGGAATGCATGCAAGACTAGATGTCCTGGGAAAAGGTTCATTAAAGAAATAATTTAATTTACCAAATCGACAAACTGAAAGGGCCAACTGTCGTATAAGCGTCAGGGCCGCCTCTGTGCTCCATACTCGTTTCACGACTCAAACTGCGTTCTGATTGGTCGCGGTTTCACCGATCAATGATTCATTCGTCTACGCACTTAAAAACGACGCAACCGCTTGTAGATTTGATAATCTAGTACGTACTACTGAGTCACGTGCTCTCTCTCTACCGTCGTTATTGTCTGTAGAGCTTACTGATGATTGCACCGTTTGTCTTTTTAAGGTGCTGAAGAGGAAATCAGCACATCCTTCCGATTACAAGCTATCAGAAAAGAACATTTTGTAACTTGCCCTTTGAAGAGCGTTGAAGTCGAAGGTTTAGTGAACAGATGTAGGCCACTCCGACCACTTCCGTCCAACCTCCAAGATTTTGTGGGTGGTCGGCCAACTAGGATGCTGACGTTGATATGGCCGAATACTTCTGGAGCGATGAAGCAGAAGCGGCTGACAGATTCCTGAGGGAAGGCTTCATCCAAGGATTTGGGCTAGTCTTGATACGCGCTTTAGTCTCAGCCAATGAGAGGAATTCATCCTGTCCTGGTAAAGAACAGCCTGATACTTTATTATGAGCGGATTTTGGCTCTGAAGCTTCATCGTGCTCTCCCACTTTGTCTGCTTTGACAAGTAACGAGAAGTTGAGAGAGCTTTCGATGGTCTTATGGTGTAGTTTACTTTCGAAAACCGGATTAGTTAGATCCATCAAGAAGTCTGCGTTCAGCGCGGTTCTGATTAGGTCGTTTCAAAAGGATCTGGTAGGACGCTGTCCTCAATAAAAACATCCCTCACTCCTGAAGAGTCTCACCCTTAAGTCTGCTACTTTGCCCAAAAAACATAACTAACTTCTTTGCTACAACAACCCCATAGAGGGCGAGTGCTATGCATTCGCCCGGTGAGATCGGCTTATCG
Organism: Paragonimus westermani; assembly: GCA_008508345.1. NCBI lineage: Eukaryota > Metazoa > Platyhelminthes > Trematoda > Plagiorchiida > Troglotrematidae > Paragonimus > Paragonimus westermani. The sequence continues at coordinate 132,341 of QNGE01001967.1, read as the reverse complement.
TAAAGTCTGTTCTCAAATTCTTTCACCAGAGAGAACATCCGTGCAATGTTTGCATCCATTAACGTTCCACAGTAACATCTGGACGCCTCTCATGACCGCTGGTTATAAGTAAACAGCGCTTTGTCAACTAAGTGTACAGACAGACGTATCGCACTTACCTTCGAACGGACAGCCGATACAGATAAAAATGACGCCTGAGGAAATGAACATGATGCAGCGCTCCTGTTTCAGGTCGGTAGACTTAAAACGGTACCAACAGAAGTATGTTTGTGTCACCGTGTTGTTCTCACTAATCTTGCAGCACTTACAAAGACTACATAACTTACAAGCTTTATGACCACTGGCACTGTTAAACGGGATGCCAGCCACTTTGGTTGCTACGTCGGAAACCAGTAGTTGCTGAAGTATAACGACAAACGGACGAATAATGCAAGTTATATATAAACATTCGTGCTTAGAGCATCCCTGAAATAGCAAACTAGTTGCACAATGACGGCACAGCAATTGGTGTCATATTTCTAGTTGGTGGTAACAGCCCACGTAAGACCTACTGGTTGAGTCACTAGAGGAAATGGACTGGGCTTCTTGAACACACTGGTTTTTCGCTCGAACTACGAAACTGTTAACGCTTTCTAAGTCGCTTGGACGATTGAATGCCACACCTGGGACCGAGTGAGAAATAGCGGCTGAATGAATGATCAATAGCGATAATATAATTACGTGAACGATGCTTATATTGTTGCATGCACTTCGAGGGAGTATTCATATTCGGATAGAATACATTTGCAAAAGCGTAGAAGAGCAAAAACAGAGCGTTAAAGTTTATGTTTGACAAACTTGTGCGGACTGAGCAAGATTTCATAATGAACACCTTCCGGTGGTGTAATACTGACGACGCAATGGAAACAGTGAGGTCAAAACTCATGCGCTTTTTTAATTTGCTCCTTAAACGGAGCGAATAATTTCCAAGACCATCTCCTTGATGAGTCTGTTGACCGAAAAAGTGCCTATAGTATGTACAGTATACAGGTGCTCTATCTTGAAGAATTAGTGGTGGATTATTAAGTCGATGTGCATTTGAAATGTGCATTTCAACTAGCATTTAAATATTTCTAATTCGAACACAAACTCACTACGACTGTATTTAATTTATTATGACAGTCACGATAAAGTTAATTCGGAGATAGCCTTTTCTTACTATATATATATAGAACGACTAAAGTTTCGGTTAGACAATTAAAAGAGTTCGCCTCTAGCCATATGTTCAACGTATTTCCAGCACACCGATAACTAGTGGGTGATTGTGGTTGACAGTAGGTGAACATCACACCCTAGTGATTACAGCACTCAACTCCTCCTAACTTCTCCAACCAGTCTCTCTCGAGGGTATGTAACGGTCAAACCCAAGTGTGGTGCCTCCTTTTGAGATCAGTTAGCTGAATTGCCTATGGGAGGCTAGAAGCTGGGATCAATTGTGAGTTATATTCTCAGTTCAATTAGACAGGTGGGTGTATGGTAAAAGCAATCCAAGATTGTTTATCGACTGTTTTTCTCCTGGCTACATTTCGGTAGCTATTTTAGGTTTTCTGAGTCATGAATGACTTACCAACGTCTCAGCTGCCAAATGTCGCTTTATCTGTGTTGGAGACTAAATTGTATTTCTGAACAGATTCGAGCCTACTTTCACATATCGGCGAATATCCTTCAGAGACTTAACGAAATCACACCGCATAGCGACCTAAGCGATCTAGACTAGTACGCCGCAAATCAAGCCGGTGGAGCTTTCACATAATGTTAACGCACATGAATGACGGCTTGTACTCCTGCCTGCTGAGGGAATTGACCATTTGGGTTGGCATCAGATTGGATCTGATTGATTGGGGGCTGTTCAGCTGAATCACCCAGGCTATGTAAATCAGAGAACTGTAACACTCGAACTTATAGCCGTTGGGCCTCGTGGACCAATGGTGCCGTCATGTAAGCTGAAACGATCGACATGAGTAAGCGGGATGACGTGTAAGTCATTAATCCAAGTGAACTCGGAAGTATTTGGGAAGTATGGAGTAGCGAGCAGGCGGGTATGGTACATTGAAATCGGCTCAACCTGGGTTTCACCTGTCATCGCTGAACTGCACTAAGTATGAAGTATCAACAAATTTAGGGACAAACAAAACACATGAACAATCAGTCTCGATAAGCCTTTGCGGAACCAATCTCAACATGCGACTTCTGTCGAGGCGCATTCATTTGAGGATAGGAAACTGTCTGAGATGTATTTAATCAAGGAGGTGCAAACGCAATAAGAAATGAAAAGGGTGAGGTCGGCAAATTAACTGAATACGATCAAACCGCAGGTCATATTTCTCAACAGTCCTGACCGGTATGTCCACAACAACTCATCAGTTGTTTCTAATCGTACAATGCTACAGGTGTTATCGTTGGGCCAAAAATTCTGTTCTCCAAAGGTTGAACATAAACGAGGATAAAAGCAACATGACATGATTTTTCTTTTTAACGTTTTCTACGGTGGTGTGCAGTTTAGGTGCAGCCTAATGGAGCTAAAACACACAGAAATCATAAAATAGCTGTGAATCAATGAAAATGTTTTTTTCGAAAAAGTCAGATAAAGTGGGTCACCAAGATAAAGTAGATTATGCTGGCAAAATGCTTTGCCGTTTTACGATTACTCGAATTTTTGACAGATGGAATCGGGGGAAAACAATGTAACTTCAACTGAACAGGACCTAAAAAACTACTTTGTTACATGCACGTGATTGTTGCGGCCTCCTTTGACAGAACCAAACCGATCAACACGACCATTTCAAGGTTGTATAGACCTCCGAAGTTCATAAAAATGAGTTGCCATAACGTCCGGTTCTTGCTAAAAATAATTCGCCAAATCCTAATCCGGTCAGACAGTGGGTTAAATACTAGAACCAACCACAACAAGAATAATTCCATTCAATCCAAAGGACGGGTTTGAGTGAATTCTGTTGACTCGTTTTCAATAGATTTCACTTCACTTCACAAAAGTTATGCCCCAATAACGGTGGAATACTTAGTTAACTACGTGATTATATATTTATGATGAAAGTAGAACCTAATCAGTTAGGACCTAAAGTTCTCAATTTTTGCTCTATAAAAGCTACGTGTTTGACGCAATCGTCACGACCGACGCGCCTTCTTCTGCTGGAATTTAATCATGTACATTCAAATATACAAGTCTCCTTGGAGAAACAGAAAGTTGTATATTCTTTGATTTAGAAAAGCTTCAGGAAATGCACGGAACTATTCAAACGTCCATTCAAATAAAACAGACATTGAAGGGCTAATGTTATCATTTTTGAACATTATTCCATTGAAACAAGAACGAAACATGTTGGGTTTCTTGACCGATGTTTCAAGAACGACACACACACACACTATACACAAAGGGCGACGAATTACAACGAATCCGATAGGTATCGCGTCAGTGCGAAATTTCTAGAGGAGAGTATGAAATCAAAAATTATTCAGCAAGGATTCAACGGGACTGACAAAATCACATTTTCATCACTTTGACATTTAAAGACGATGGAATCACTAAACCGACTCTTCGGTTGTCAGACGCGCTGACCAAGACCTACCGTGCCGCACGCATGTTGAGTTAACTTAGGAGCATGTGGTTATGAGCGTGATGTCTTAAATATAGTTTACCAAAATTTCCTCCGTAAGTCTACATTTCTTCTCTCATCTGTCACTGTCGGGCGGGCTATGCTGGAAAAACCAGTTGCTGACTACCCGACAAGATCTGTGGAAACCTCCCAAAATGGATGGGTAATAATGTGAAGATTCCTACCTTGAGTGCTACTGAATCGGAAGCAATCGACGCTGGTCATCAAAACAGTAAAGCGTTACGGGTTATTTACAAATTGTCCTGAGTCTACTTCGGTAGGAACTCCATCCACACATAATCCCAACAAATATGTTACCACACGTGTTTCGTCTAAACCCAACACACACAGCATAAGCCACAGTCGCGGATCACCTCAGACATTTCAGACTCAATCACAACTTTGATCATTCACTGCTGCTGTGGGAACTGAACAGTGATGGCCTCTAAGAAAGTCTACTAAATCAACCAGAGGATTATCTTACTGAACGTAAGTTCACCAAGAAAGTTTATAGACAGTTGTCAGAGTGGTTATTTGCCAACAACGACGTTCTACAGGGATCGGTCTTAGGGCCATCGCCACTCACTCTTTTCGCTCTCGAACTACCTGGCATAGTGAAATAACCAGCTTTAGTCTACGCTAACGACTCAAAACTTTTGCAAGTTTTAGAGCACCCGGAACATGGGGCTAATGTTGGAAGACGAGTTGAAATATCCAAGTCAATGATGCGTATGGAACAACTTGCCGTTCAACTTCAAAAATTGCGAAGTTATGCGCAATTGTCATCAGAATTGTGCTGACCACCACTCTGGTGGCATGAGCTGCTCGTGTCTACATGCGAACGCACCTTGGGGACCATGTTGTTGGACGGTTTGATTTTGATTACAGATTGTGCAGTCGTGAATAGATGGGCGCAAATGATGTTGAAACCGAAGAGGAATTTGCGAGCTGTTCCACTCTGAAACGTTTCCCACGATATTTACCCTTATAGTTTGCGCACATCTGGAAACAAGCATACGGGCCCACCATCTCTGTCCCAACAAAGATTTGGCACTTATTGGAAGTGTTCCGAGATGCGTCACCGAAAGGGGCTCAGGATGGCTCATGGGGCTCAGGATGGCTCATGGGGCTCAGGGAGGTTCCTTAGCCAGAAAGATTGGCAGAATTGAGTCAACTCCGAGACATCTCAGTGGAGAGCTAGTTCTTATTTTGCAAATACTTCACGCCCTGGCTAATCGACTGACGTGTCTCGTTTCACTGAGTAGAGATGAACATTTGAGAGGTAACTTGCTGCGACTGTGTAGCGGAACAAGCTAATTACTTTGTGATGATGATTGGGATCTGTTCACATTTGGATGCACTGTGCAACGCCCTGGTCATGGTTGAATTGGTTGAGGGCTTAAAGTGGCACTCGTTTGGCGCGTACGTCGGCACTGCATGTTTCCTAACCGTTATACAAGCTATCTCTCGCAGGTGTTAATTAATTGTGCGTATTTGGCTGAATGTTGTTTGATTGTGTTTCCGTCTTCGTTGCTAAAATGAACGCACTCAACACTTTTCGGTGAATTCATATTTTTTCATAGTTCCATTCAATTTATGCAGTGAGCCCCAGTTACTGATCATTCGATCGTGCGTTCAACCGTTTGAAATTGCCACCGTTCTTGACGAAATTTCAATCATCTTATCATGTCCAGCTCCAACAAGGCTTTCCATGCCATATAACAGCTAACTGACACTGAAAGATTTATCAGTACACTCATCAAAGTGGACAGTGAATATTACTCAACCGGCCCGAAAGACTCGTCTGGGTAGCGGTACGAGATTAGTGTGTATGTTATCACCCTGGCGCTTATCCCGTCGTGCGAATTCCCTACTGATGCGACCACAGTTACCAGTGAATCTGTCACGATTCTTTCAGAAGCGGATCAGCTGGAAACGATATGATTACACGGTGTGTGACCCAATGCGAACGAACGTTTCATTGCACTAATTGATGTCCGGTCTTTACAATGTGGGAAAGAATGTGGAGAGAACAAACATCATTTCATAGGCGTTCTAATATAATAGTTAGAAGACAGTCTACAATGTGCCTTCATTTTAAACACTTTTGCTAGTCATAAACATGTTATCAGTTTGGGAACAAGAAAAACAACGTGGAACTAGCCGAATCATGAGTAGTGCTCATGGCTGAGCCCTAAACCATTAAAGTCTAGCAATCAGTTTGTCTGTACACCCAATGCTGAGTGCCGACGGTTGATCAGAAAGACTTCGAGATACTTGAGTATTTGTCAGTTGTAAGCATTCATCGGGGCCGTAAGCAAAGTTGTAATGCTGACGTGACCGGTTCAGTAGCGAGTCGTAAACTGGGTCGATCCCATTTATGGTCTCGATGAAATGTGAATATGAGACCTTGGAGCTGTGGATGCAGTTACGATCCAATTCTGAGCCACACGCAGTCGTATAGATAGTAGTGAATGACGCAACTGATTGGACTTTGTGAAACAGTGTTGCATCAACCATCTCTGTGAATCGTGCTAGGCTGTCCCGGTTGACATTTGATGGGCCAACAGCATCAGAACAACCAGGACCTTCATGGTTAGTTTTAGGCATGTCGTCAAGACTGATAGACTCGAAACTATAGTGCGTTATGGTGTGCAAATGTTCATCTTGGTCGTTAAGATTATTACCGTTTCATGTTTTATGTTGTTTTTGCTTGCATACGTGAACATTCTTTCCAGCTTATGACAGAATATGTGATAACGTTGGTTAATGTATTGCTTCATTCTACTCAACTGTTTGAACGGTCACTTCGAGTGGAACAAATTGATTTATAAAAATTACCCATCCTTCACCACTTTTAAGAACATCTGATACGAGAATGTCAAATTCCAGAGAAATCAGTTCTATCTTTTGTCTCCGAATTTCATGTATCACTGACACATTCGCAACAAAGAGTACAAGAAGAATAAACCTGTACCAGAATAATTGAAGATGTAATATTTGGAAGTTCTGTTTTATTGGATTCGAGTGAACGACCACAATCTATTGGTCTTGTTGAGACGAATGTGTGAATAGCGAGTGGGGTAATTGTGTAATTATACACACAGTGTTTCACAGTGCAAGGCAAGGCATGATCTAAACCTGTTGAAAAACAACTCAGCTGGAGAAATACGTGTTTAATCTTTCCTAACTCTTTTAATTTATTTTCTGGTCAGATAGATCCGTTTAAACTTTTAGTAGTTATTAACCGGGTGTGCTAAACAGACCACAACGGTAGTGGAATTAGAACATTCAACTGAACTCTAATCCTGAAAACGAACTCGAAGGATTTAATGAGACGGCAACCCCCGACCAAAATATTAGTAGGCTTATCACGCTGTTACACGGGAGAAGGTTGAGTTAAGTCCACTGGTCAACTTTTTATACTTCTAAACCTTTGTGCATTCAGCAGCTTGCTTACTAGTTTACGGGCGTTTATCGCTAACTAAAAGTGATTAGCTAATTATGTGGTGGGTTTCTGTTAAGCGGAACGTGGTTATAGGATACCTAAAAGAGCTATCAGAAGTGCAGCGAACGTTATCGTGTTATCAGATCACTTGTCCCGCTAACTTACCTACCCAGTTTATGGGAAAACATGAACGGTCACCCATTATCCTGAGAACAGCTCTTGGACTTTACGGAATACTGACAGTAGCTGGTTTGCAAATGTGCTTGTCTGTATGCCTGTTAGCTATAAAACTTATCAGACAGATGTTTTGTATTGAACCTTTAAAAAAATCTGAGAGATCACTCGGGGGCTGGGTAAACATTCGTCTGTCACTGACAGCCCTACAAATCCACGTAGCTATAATGTACATTTTCAGAATGAACTGGAAACACTCATAATCAGCTCACGACCAGCAAATACCGTTGTACTTTTTCGACCACCGATCTCCGCTTTGGATCGGTCGCTTCGGGTGGTATGAAGGGCTAAGCAAAGCAGATGTAAGGAGGTGGGTATTCGGTATTGACTGTCAAATGATTTCTTTGTTCAGCATTTACATTTGTGTAAAGTTAGATGATTGGGCCAAGTACTAAGCCAGACAGCCTGTAGTCTGCCACACCGAGCACTGTGCGGATGCTGCGGGCGGCTGGCATAAGATTTGACATGGGTATACAATGAACTGGCTTAGAGAAATTGAGTCGTTCACAAAGGAGTTGGCCACTGTAGGTCAGGTTCGTCTCCCACACTGGAAAACTCGCGACTCATAGAGTCGGTCACCGGACACATCAGGTGAAATGGCGGCTAGTCGGGCTCAGTTGTGTGAATGTTATCATTGTTTGTCTGATTTATCTCTGAAATGAATACACGTAATGATGCAGAGCAGTGTAAGCTGTAAGGAAGCTTTCTTGTTGATGGTTCCTGACTTTGCTAACAGGTCAACTGTTTGTTTGCAATATGTAAACTGGTGAATGTTTGAATGTGGAAGTAGATAACTTTAGTAGTAAGGTCCCTCCCCTTTTCTTCCATTCTACTCTCTTCCTGTAAAAGGTTTGCTTACTTCTTCATGAGTTTGTTAAGTCTAAATGAGAACCGCTGATGCACTGTTGTCCATGACGATGATGGTGATGAATTGCTCACCTCTTCGATGTTCCGACCACTTATTTAATCTTCTCCACCACCAAAATCATCCGTTTGGTAAATCTTGTCTTAGGCTGGTCTTAATTTTGTTAATGATTCCAGATTTGAAGTGTAATCACCTTAATCTCAGAATTGTGCGCTATTAGCCAAACGATCTATCGGGTGTAGAACACTATTTTTGACCCGTATCTGTATGAAAAATTCTAGTGTTCAACCAGGATATGCAAGGAAATTTCCGCGCGACGGGTAGCAGTTATTACATATAAGGTGAGCTAAATGTTCTTGGGAGAAGTGTATCTCTTAAAAATTCTCTAATTTTGACCTAAAATTGAAGTCAGTATAAAACCACGGTAAAAACCACCCCGTTCTCAAAATCAAAGTTTTAATGTCCTGATTAATTACAATATGTTCTTGTTTTCTTTTCCTAACAAATGTTGAAATCATTGTTTTGAGGTTAATCAGTATAATTTTACTTCCGCGCACAAAATCGCTAAGTTTGCCCGTAAATCCGCCCTGTCAGTTGCGTTTGTTTTTGGAAACGTTTTGCGAGACCTCTAGCAGTATGAGTCATTTGTTTTGTAAGCTTTCGTTAAGACTTTATTGGTTAATTAAGGTTCTGTGAATCGCCGCCGGCCGGCCTCCAGCTGCTTGCCTAATAACCAGGAATATCCGAACTCCTGTACTTTCGAAACACTAGTTATCCTGATTTATTCTGTCTGGTTAGTTCTTTTGGTCGCCTAATATGAAAAAAAGATGAATCCTATCATGGCCTCGATTGATGGACATTTCACAAGCAGTATATCATCGGCGTTAATCGAACTGCCTTGATATCCTTTGCTCACAATTTTACGAACTTTCTGCATGCGGCTTACTAGGTAAGCAACCGAGTAACGTTGGGTTTGGGAGCGTTGATGAAACTGGACTAATTGAAAGTCCTTCCGGAGACGGGTGAATCAAATCGAGATCGTCGAACAGATAACAAAGTTGGATCTGAACGAGATAAAAATACAGAACACTGTAAAATCTAACGAAATAATCAACTTCTCTCGATGATTAGAGTGTCACAAGCGTTTCCGTCTGTTTATTGTCGTAAAACTAACTCACGGTAAAGGGATGTGGGATCGATGCAAACTGAAATCTACTTCAATTTATTTAGGACCCCTCAGCGTTCATCTAGTAAACTGTTTGGCAACATATGGAAGCATCAGAAATTCCTTACTGTTTTCGCAGCTCATAGCCCGTAATATCATCAGTCAAGCTGAACAGAGATATGGTAGGTATGAGTATTGTCGTACAGATAAGCAGTCTGGATTGAGTGACTAAAAGGTGAACTCCGCACAAGTCCGATCAAGTGCAGTCCGAGTAACTTTCCAGTCAATAATGACGAACATGGCTGTCTCATGAAGTTGTGAATGAAATCCAAAGATACACACTACAGAGGAGCTCGGAAAAGAGTGACACTCTGATCTGTTGTTGCGTTTCCAAAGGATTGGCTGAACTACTCACCCGAATGCGAAGGGTAAGGTCAGTTATTATTTTCTCAGAATAGACTAATTGGGCCTCCGTTCATACAACAGGAGATCAAGTTTTGGGTTTGCACTCTGGAATGAATTAAGAGAAAGCGCCTCCTAGCAACAGACAGCTAGTCACAAACAACCTCGCTTGTATTAGTCACGCGTTGATATATACTTCTCGGCATGGAACAAATCTGGATCGAAATATTTACACAGTACAGTTAATTTCCGTTGTAAAACTCTGACGATTATGGTGCCCGAAGTTTGTTAGTTGTTGTCCTAACTCGGAAAAACATGGAATTAACTGCGGCTGCAAAAATGCAGATTTCTAATGAAATCCAACCTTTCTGAATAAGATTTAATTCCTGACTTGTGTAGGTCACATTAAGTTGATTTTATTTTTACGGGTACCATGTGGAAGAGTTTGAACCAGTTTCAAATCTACTCTGTTAGTAAACAACAATCACAACATATAAATGTTTGTTGCCCAAATATATTTTGTGGAAATCTGCCCACTGTTGGTAAGTGCAAATTCGCTGTTTGCGTTGCTAAAGATGGTCTCCTAGTACACACCAATATCTTTGCGTATCATTTTGTGACATTGTAAGTGAGGTCTCTCCACGCCGAGTGGACAGTATTTTGTGCCCCACGAAGCATTCGCGCAAAATCCTCTTTTCCATTATATGACACACTGATTTTCTCTTAAGTATACCATCACAACTGGCTTAGCGCCTTATGAAATCTAAAATACTCACACGTTTTGACACGCTTGTGTTAGTGTAGCGAAAATGAACGATCACATCGTACTACTGGTGATCATTCAGACTGAGATCCATTTTGTGTGATGAAATAACCGGTGGGAAATACAAATTGGAACGTTGGCATGCACCCAGACAAGAGGTGGTTTTCCCCATATGTGAACTTGATAAAGACAGCTATGGCGTCCGGGCGTTATTGTTATATGCAAGTTATTGTTCTTGTTCTAGACGGTATTGAAGCATAGTCTTGCGTAGGTTTTCTGGATGACTAATCTTTGTGTCTACCACTTTCCTGGTTCACAATGAGAGTTTTTGATTAGCGTATTTCGATTTTTCATGCGATGGTCAGGTGCGTTGTACGGTCACATCAGAAAAGTTTAACTCCATTTGCCATTATAGGCGTCTTGCTGATGCGCTAGATATGCATACGCTCAGAATTGGTCTTCTTTGGACTCAATTGCTCAAGTTGTGTATTCTCTCTGTTCACTGAATTTTGTCTGGATTCCAATTTCGACAAGCTTGCTGTAGTTGTTTGTTAAGATTTTCACGATGATGCAATTCTTAAAACATGACTTCTGGCACACGGCTTTTCAGTTTTGTTCATTTTCTAAAAATGAGATATTGCTCGTTTTTCTACACAGCACTCAAACGGTGCGGCGACTGTCACACTTAAGTGCACGACTGACATGGACAGGCAACTGTCATTTAAATCATACTGACGCTAGACTTGCACACGAAGTCTAAGACATACTGCAGACTTTAGCGCAAACATTTGCTCTAGAAAGCCGACGGGGCAAAGTGCGTCTAGGTTATACACAAGGCGATAATCTAAGTTTAATCTATTTCTTACATAATAAGGAATATCGTTTTGCTTGAATAATAGTCAGCTTAGTCGTATGTTTTCATTGAAATAATCGTCACTCACGGTTTAAAACAGCTTCCCGATTCAGTTAACGTTCTAGCTTGCTCCTTCGAACAGGAAACAGTGGACACGGATTTCTTTCCTGTTGGAGCTAGCCAACAGTGCTTGTCATCGGTACGGGCGGTAGTTAAATTCGGACCAGTTTCGCTTAAGGCAATTATGTTGACGAATTCATCAACGGTCTTATACTGTTTACGGCTGAGCTATTGTATATACCGGATCAGCCGAGTTCATTTTTCAGTTATACCCAAATTACTCAAGCTCCACCAGACAAGTCAGTAACTGCAGCGTTAGCTCCAGTCGAAGAGCGTACAGTCAAGGCTGTTCAACCAAAAGGAGGTGACAGAATTTATGAGACTTGTTGAGCAGTGTATTTATTACAGATTCACCAATCAATGATAACCTCATTTGAGGGATGTTAAGAGATGGGATTATCAAGAGTACGCACCTGTGGTTTTGGTAGCGGTGTGAACAACCACTATTCACATGTGGCTGAACCTACTCAGCTTAACCCTAGCAGTTCTGAGAGCCAAAGTACAATGCACACGCACACTAAGACACTTAGAGCGGTTCAACAGTAACTAGTGGACTGGCCAGCTGTCATCATTACGATAAAAAGCTGACCTCACCAGTTATTACCGATGTCTCCAACGATCACATTAAATCGATGAATTCAAGTAACGTGTATTCCGGCAACGAAAACTGCACATTCGGATGGAGTGCTAACCAACTAAAGAGAAAAAGCTGGCTACGAGATCAGGCGAAGATGTGTTAATAGTTCGGATAATTTTGTTACTCGTAGATTGTTGGAAAACTATGGAAACCGGTCAAGATATCCTACTCCGATAGAACTGTTTCTCATCAATTCTCATGATCAGTGTGACCGAAATCTTGCGTGTCGCGTTGACCAGCAATCCAGTCATGCCCAGTTATCACCAGGGTCAGAGTTGATGAATGGATTTTGCGAAATGTCTCTGGAAAGTGTGTCGCAAGTATCACTTGACCTTTTTAAGTTGCTTTTTATTAAATTCATCAGATCGAATTAGCAAGGCTTTGATTAAGTCCTTATTAATCAAAACTTTTTCCAACCACTCTTCCTATTGCAAGGCAATCTTCACTCATCGGGGTATGTGTGTAAAAACTCTCACTGCATTGGTTGCAACAGATACGGTCGATTGTGTGAAAAACCAATGAAGGAAAATTGTTTTGTGAAATTGTTGACGAAAAAAATGAACTTGTAAAATATATCAGATCGTTCGGTGATAGGATATATTCGAATGTCCACAGATCTTGAGTCTGACATTTGAGGCTGACTAACGTCATAGTTTTGTCTTGTTATCCGCTATAGATGTGAAACTGTTAGCTAGCGTGATAGTATTAAGCTGATAAATTCTCACCAGAATAAATTACTCGTCATCTATTGCTCTTTCCTATGATTCAAAGAGTGTTAAGGGAAACAGAGGGAATAAGATCGTCCTTATTGTCGACGAACTTTGACTTTATTAAGCTCAAATATCATCTAGTTTATTAGGAGTTTGTAACGCCATTGAACATGTTGTTTAACATGATCATGAACTGAACATATTCGCGAGTTCAGATATGATGAATCAATCAAGTCTAACGACTGTTCTGTCTTTATAACCAATCGTAAGCATATAACTTGTCATCTTACGTCGTTCAAAAGTCCTTGTACGCATCTAACTGCCAAACCATGGATTTACGAATACCTTTCAACAGATGGTACGCTTTTCGAAGGTGTTGGAGGTGAAACTGACCAAATGTGAACACTCTCTGAATCAGCTGATTCCCGAAGAGCGTACCGGCTTAGAAACGTATGTCCATCCGTTTGTGGAAAATCATTCAAAAAAGAGTCAAGCTGCGCTGCCAAAACAGTTTAGTTCAATGGCGCTATCCACCAAATTCCCATTCAACCCGGAATGGCGCTTTCATAGAGTTTCCTCGTTGCAATTAGACGAGAAGTTGTCTGAGGTGCTGTCACTCAACTCCAGATTGAAAATGGCCAGACAAAAAAGCCATTCTCTGATTTAGTGGTCATAAACCACATATGAATGTTGTTATGTTTGGTTAACGAACATGTTAATCGAACAGATATTCAACCATTTTCAACTCGGCACTCGCGAACTCAACAGTTACACTAGCAACTGAACGGAGTAGTCAGCTAACCTTCATGAATGAGTTCATTTGGTGCCGTGCTGACGGATCCGTCCAAACTGAGTTCTGCAAAGAAGAGACCCGGAATGAGCAGCGTTAATTTTAGCAATTTTGTTCCTATATCCTGAGCGGTTTGTAGGTAAAGCCATTTGGCATAACAAGAAAAAATGCAGCCTGCCTGCAACGCGAAAGAAAACAGTGTATATGTCGTTAACACTGAAAGGTGACAAGCTTAGTGGAACACTCATTAGGAGACTCAATACTGTTGTCTATGGAACCCCATACGTTCCCATGTTATTTATTTGTCTCAGCTCAACCACCAGCTTTGTGTCCAAGATTATAGCATAAAGTACTTGCTCCAGCGGCTTCTTTCTGGGTATTTTTATTTGTGGAACGTTTTGTGGAACTAGTTACGGGGATCGCACGACCAAATGCCTATCTGATCACATTCGTGTGTATCAATCAGCCTGGATCAAACGCAGAGACAGTAACAATTACCAGTGTAATTATGGCATACCGTGAGGTATTGATTCGTACTGCTGACATCTGTAGACAGATTGTAGGTGTGATTGCTCCCGATAAGGGTTTAGAATAGGTAATTCCATTTCACCCAAGGTGCGTCGGACTTATGAGCCTTGGAGTGACTAACTTATTCTCTTCGTCTCTCTGTAAACTCTGGTTAGCCTGAGTTATGTTGGATCACACTTTCTCAGATTAGCTTGTCGGAAAGAACCTGCAAACAACCCAATCTGAACGAATTATTATTTCGGAACCGGATCATACTACCGAAACACATGTAATACAATACATATGGGTACGCGGTCGATTACTTGTTGACCAGTTTGACGACTGCTGAAAAAGTGTTACAACAGGTAGTGTTCACGACCTGCAAGGAAGGTGACAACCACGCGTATCAACAGATGGCTGTTCTGCCAGTACTGGTCTGCGAAATGTAAGAAACAGTCCACAGAAGAGCGTCTGTAGGTTAGCTCGAGTGTGTACCGCCTCGAAGTCCACTGTACACAGGGTGCTCAAAAGATACATTTGTCGTTCATAACGGCAGGCCGGATTACTGGTTGTTTTGATTACCGGATGCAGAAGAAAGGGGTTCGTTTCGCACGTGGTACTTATCGAAAAGCGGTATATACTGGACAGTAATGTCTACTGGAACAATATTCCGTCTGAACGGTTCTGTACAGAAGTATCATTTTGCCACATCAACAACCCACGTTGTTTTACTCCAGCCGGACATCAAGATAACCTTACTGTTAGGTTTCATATGGGGCTTACTGGAACGCGAATTATCCAGCCTTTTTTTCGATGAAACTTTATTCGCGTAATAGTTTTCAAACTGAAGTGTTCCTACTTTCACAACCGGGAATGCCTGGATAAGTTTGGTCTCAACGAGATGGCGAAGCACCACATTGTGTACAGCGTACAAGGGACTATCTGGATGAAATATTCGAGTAACGATAGATTAGCCGAGGTGACCTAAGAAAGTGGTCCTGTGGTCTTTAGATATTTTTCTACCAGGCTTATTTCTCTAAAACTATTCCAAACACGGAATCTACAGAGAACGTCTAAAAACACTAGAGGAACTCAAAATGGTGATAATATTAAAATTCAGTGCAATCTCCGAGACTAATTTGCATCGTCATCATGCCTAAGGGGAATGTTTTTGTGTTTGTGAAAAGTTGGACAACATTTTGAGCATCTCTTATGAATTGGTAGCTCATATACTAATGATTTCTTCTCACCTTTACTTGACAGAACCCCAGTGACAAAAAATGGCACACTCGTATGTTTACTATACACAACCATCTCTAATTGCAGTACGGAATTTGGGCCATAATACTAGGAATTACTGTCTCATTAAGGTACTGTTTCGTTCGAGCTGTAGTGAGTTACTATGAATTAGATATTTTAGCGTACTACGCATTAAGCCACTAGCCACAGGTACGCGTCAACGGGACGCAAAACCGCCGAGAATGGAGTAGTTATTTCACGCACTGTCCAAGTGATCTCATGTAGTGCTGTAAACGACACCAACAAGCAAGCATCAAGAAGATGTAGCCAACTCTAACTAATTGCACCCAGTAATATCCACATGTTGCGTAAGGTTCAAACGCACGGTGCAAAAATGGTCTTGGTGGTTGTTTTCTTAAAAGGACACATCGCCCTCCCAATTGCGGCATATCAGTGGGATCTGGTTCCACCATAATATTTACTCCAGTCGAGTTTGTGCACAGTATTTTTAACACAGCACAGGCTTTTAGAGAACCAAGCTGCTGTATTTGGACATTTTCGAACGAGCTCTCCATCCAGATTTCGATAACGCAACAAGCTATCTTTGTCACGGCGTCCACATACGCATAAAATGGTCAAATAAGATATGCTTCCAATAAAACATGTTTACAAGGTGTGGAACAACAAGAATCGAGAAGGCCACAGAAATGAAACATGCCAAGCAACGTCCAGTGTGCTCATAGCACAGCTATGGTGTGTCACGTCACAAGCCACGAAGGACGCGGTAAACCTAAGGGCACAACACGACATGCCTCAGATTCTGCGAACAAACTGTCACGTTTTGATCAACATTTCGGTGATTTGTAAATGTGATTCGTCCATCGTCTCATGACAAAACTACCTAGATAGCAAGGTCCATCAGGGAATTATCGTGTGTTGACTTTACCCATTCACACCCATCGGGGCATGCTGGACCCCAGTCTAGCGTTACTCTTCAAACGCTGGAACGCGGTTATGGGGACGTGCATCGATAATCAGTTGCTATCAGCTGTGGGCTGTGGTGGCCAAAACTGGGTCGTTAGGATCGAGTGAGTTCAATGGGAATGTGTGTACACCCTCGTGCCAGCTATTCTGGTTGTGGCCACAGGGCTGTGTTATGCCCGTTGGTTCGCCGATCTCATTCAGGATGCCTGCACGTTCGGTTGGTCCTTCGGTTTTTACTCCGGATTTCAGTTGTTAATAAGATTTCGAACACAACGCTTCTGAGGAAGACTGCTCAAGGTGATCGAAATGTTGAGTATTACAACTTTGTTTTCAACGATGGTTTTTCGATCCATTTGTTGTGTGATAAGTACCTTCAACACTGCTTAGCAATTTGTTGTGCGACGGATTGATTATACGGTTGATGAGCCTAGTCAGCTTGTAAGTTGAATTGACCGCAGAGTCAACAGTAGGCCCTATCGGTGGTGAATGTTTTTTAAGGCCACAGAATCATGAGAGACAATCACACTTAGATCTGGGAGCGAGCCAGGTAGATTGCCCAGGTTCTTCTTCCATACCTCGGAAAAAATTGGTTGTCTGTGCTTTGATCTCATTCGGAATTGTGTTGCCCTTCTGCTCATTTGTCTTTCCATAAGGCCTTATAGTCGAATGTTTCAACATATTTTTAGTTACCTTCCCGAATAATACTCACCGTGATTTCGCCTTTGTCGGTTTTAATTTCACCAGCTGATTGATCTTTCTGGATGACAACAAGAACAGGTTGCTTCTTGTTAGTTATGTTTAAGATAGCTGGCTATTGTTTTTACCAGTCGTTCGCAGTTTTGAATCTCTCCTCAGTTACAGAATCCTCCAGCACCTTCCTAGAAGTAGGTTCACTTTTAGAAATTTTTCACACTGGTTCAAACTGCCCCTCTTTGAATTTAGGTGCACTTCAAAACAGGTTAAACTTGTTCATACAGAGTGGTCTCAGTGAGAAACTCATAATTATGTTTTCTTAAAATTGATGTTGCCGAGTGTAGCGCAGAAGCATGACAAAGTAATCTTCCAAAAAAGTTCAAAGAACCTTATTTTTTGGCAGTCACGTGCGTTTGTGAAATACACTTGTTCACGATGATCGATCAGTCCAATGTCAGAGATCCGGGAGTTCTTGGACTGTAAGTCACGGATGAGCCCATCCGAATTGTCTTTGCAAAAACGTATACACTCCAGGTGGTTGGTAGAGGGCTGTATGCATTGCCTCGGAAACGTACGTGAAGCAGTCAGTACGGAATATTTTGAACCGAGGCTGTTGTTCATCGGTGTCATTAGCAGAGCGTGAGAAATCACCGTAGCAGCAATGCAACGTACACCGAACACACCGTGGATGACTCAGCTGGTATATTACTTTATCAAAAAGATTCTCTTGATGGTGAGTCGTAGAACTTATGCACCGAATTTACCACGTATCAAACAGACTGGGTGTTGTACTTACGTTTCTTATCGTGAAGAACATATCTTTAAGAGCGCGTCGGAATAAGCAACGTTTGAATCAGCTCGAGTGGAGATCATGCGAGGTTTACGTGATTAGGACAACTTGCGTTCTGCTAATTTCTAAACTGTCGTGTCAAATTTGGTGATCAGCAAAGGATTTAGGTTTTCGTGTACCACCACCCAACTCATTATGGTGTCTTTCTTAACTACAGTGCGTCATATCTACTCGGTATGAAGATGACAAACATCCGACATCTAATCAGCAGAGATAATAAGCCTTGTGTCAGTGAACTCTTCAGAACAACAGATTTCCCATATTAAAGTAATTACCCGCCAACCAATAACCGACCTACACTGTTACCTTGGCGAGGTGGTCGGGGTAGTGTTATGTTTTGATCCGGCGTGCTATGCTGACTAGGACTCCGGTCCTTCCATGTGCAACCTTGCCAGACAGGCCAAAGGGGAGCAGTCAGACGAAAAGCAGTTACACTCACAGGATTGTATGTCGCACTGCTGACCGCGTAGAAGTGCTTAGGTGGTGAGGCACGATCCTATGGGCATACAGCAGAACTATTTTTTATAGTTGCGGCACTGCTGGCTTCCGTATCAGGAAGAAGGGGTTAGAAAAGGTACCCTCAAACAAAGAGCACTCCGATCGCCCAACGGTTGACCGTGACCGCCGGTGTATTATCCAATACGGTCGAAAAACATCAGATATCTCTCAAAAGCCTGATGTAGCTTCGAGTACATCCGCTGCGCGCAGCAGTGTTCAGAATCAGACATTATTGTCTTATTCACTGCG
>QNGE01001967.1:67653-110802 GCA_008508345.1 Paragonimus westermani | reverse complement strand
TTGGGTAAAACCGCGTGGTGGTCAAGCAACAGGGTGGTCATGAAATATGAAGACTTTGACTGCTCCATTGAGCAAAGTGGGCAGGCATCGCCTGCCTGGATGGGGTCATCGTGATCACACAAACCGCTGGTTAGACACGCTATCCGAGATGATGAAGTGTCGTGGTCAATAGCGTACCTGTATCTATACCATTTCTAGTTCTTCTGCTAAGTTTTCTTTTAGTATTCGTCGACCTTCTGGAATATTCCACGTCACTGTTGGGGTGAGCGGCGGCCCGAGCCACAGTACCTTTTGGTCAGGCTCATGGCTGTTATGATGATGATGGTAATGAACGAATAACCAGACGCCTATATCAGGAGTGCAGTTGAGCTACTATAGAGGAAACCAAGGGGACAAAATTTCTCCGGTGTACTGAGCAAATATCGCATCATGAAAGAACATGCGAAGAGTCGCTCTGCTCTTCTTGGATACATCATCTGGACAGCATTTCCGTCAGATAGTACTATCGAACGATTGATGATGCACCCTGAGTGTTCAGTATCTATAGGCGACTATGTGTACGAAATCAAATGCGGCGGTTACAATGCTATTTACAGGACAGAAACAAGTAGACAATTGAAAATGTGCCACTGAACAGGAGAGACACACGTAGCTCCTTCCAAAGATCGCACACAAACTCGAGAAGGTGGAGAAAATTTGACCGATTTGATTTCGATTACAACACTCTTGAGGAAGGCCACCCGATGTAGTTGAAACGCAGAGTATTACAACTTGCTCATAACGTTGTGTTATTCTCAATCTGTTTATCAATAACATGTTAAACACGACGTCCTAACTGTTCAACTTCATTCATACCAAATTTTTTGTGAATATCTTACAAATCATGGCTATGCTTCAGTCAGGCTTGAATGATCCATAGGGATCTGATTTCTGAGTCGGAGTGATGTTGAAGCGCTCATCGGAGTGATAGCAAACCCTTGACTGCGGTGTGTTTTGGATTGACTAATAACAACAGACACAACCAGATCTTATCTAGATCAGTCTCTTCTCCACTTGATGGGTAAACGATTCGACGATTCCGTTCAGATGCAACACAGACTAACCTACACACGACGAATATGAAGTGTCCCTTGATCCTTTGTTAATAGGATTTCGAACACGACACTTCCGAAGAATTTCACCCGCGGTAGTCCAAACGCTGAGGAGTAAAACCTGTTTGTTTGTTCCCTTTAGTTCACTCACAATCTCTTTTTCTACGATAGATATGTGATAAAAATACGTACAACTTGCCAGTCTACATACAATGCACACTGACGTCTTGGCATGCTTTAATAAAACGACTAGAGTCAGTCAGATGAGAAGCCATTACGCTTTGAACCGTTCTGTGCACACTATTGTTCAACAGTGCTCAGAGTTTTCCAGGCACTCTATCGGACATAAGCAAACAAGTGACTGACACTGGAGCTAGCATTAAATTCTAGCTAGTTCACTGCTTGCTGTGGATTTAGCCAGTTCGAAAATGCGAAAAGATCCGTCCAAGCATCATAATCATATGGTAGACAAGAACACGACAGGAGAACAACTAATCGACCGTTGGACAACACAGGTCTTAGACATCAGCAGGTGAAAAACGCTTCTCTACATGGAGAAAATGACCATGGGAACAACTTGAGTGTGGTGGAGTAGTTGCGTTTCCGAGCCCTCAGAATTCACTTCGAACAGTTCGGATGCGACCTCGGAATCGCTTCCTTCATGCCTAATTTGTTTCTACTCCAGAAATGTGTAAAACTTTGTGCTGATATGCGTCTGATTCTTTTGGCTTCCAGCCGGCGAACAGTTTCACCAACATATGGTCCACCACGATGACACATTTACCAGCTCGTTAGCCATCAAGAGGAGTTAGGAGATAAGCTTTGTGAGCAGTCACTGGTCGTTTCGGCCAGATAAGTAGGGTTAGCAACATACTTCACTGGGGATTTCACTAATCGGCATACATTGCAACTTTTGAGAAACGGATACAAAGTTATCGTTTTCTTAACTACTTCGAATAGTGAAGTAATTCACACATTTTGAAAGCCATAAAATTAATAAGAGACCAAGCGTCCTGTCGTCGTAGATGTTATACTTCTGTTGTGATGACTAAAGTATTGTTTGCTAAATGTGAAGCAGTATTATGTTCGCTATCAAAGTGAATCAAAATAGAGAAGTGTACGACCTCAATTCTCCCAAGGAAAGGAGGTCTAATAGCCAACAATGGTAAATTGAATACTTTTACAGAAACCCCGTAGTCAAGAACATGTGGCCTAATCGACTGGTGACTGAACGACGATTCGAATACCTATTCATGGGTCAAGGGTCAGAGTCCTGAGATTGACTAGATGTGATGAGACGGAAATTTGCCGAAACATTTGTCCATCACTTTGTTGATGGTTACTAAAACCATCAATTTAAAGTGAAAAAATCTGCTCCTGGTGTTTCCCGCAAATGTTAAGTAATACCATAGGACAATAACAGTACCTTGAATGAAAAATGGTAGACCAATTTTGGAGCATTAAGAGAAGGTATTTGTTAACTAAAAGGAATAACTCAGACCTAGAACTGTTAGAAATGTATGGTTTGCAGCAATCAACTTCATGTTTATTTGTTTTTCCTGCCTAATGTATTTTTTTCTTTAACCTTCAGTGTTACGCAAACAAGACCTAAATCACTAAACTGTTGGCCAGTCGTGCTGAAAGTTTTCTTGTTCCCCAAACGACCATTGTACACTGCTGTCGGTAACAACAACAAAATGTGAAAGGAACAGCTTTTTCTCCGGTTATTTCTTTCATGTTATGGGCTAATTGGATTCCTATCCGATCAGTGAACACACCATATAAATCTTAATTATAGAATGTAATGGGCGAACTGAGTAATGAGCTTGGCTTTTGACTTTCATGTGGAAAGGGCACGTGCAGAAGCTTCACCATTTTTGCACACAAAGTGGTCGATATACAATTATGACTTACCTGGTTTATTAATTCAATACAACATACCGTGTTCAGAAATAAATCTTGAAAAGATGACTACTAACTCGTGAGGATTGTTTAGCGGCAACTAAAACTGAAAGTTGAAGGGAAATGGGAAGTCGGTTAAGTTCACCACGTCGGTCCAGCCTGTGTACGTCACGTCATTCTGGTTGCCGTGTAAAGCGGAGTAATCCGATAATTGTGTTATTGTTCTCTAGATCGTACATATGGCCTGGGTGTCCACATCCAGCTGAAGCCAACAAATTTTGTTAGGGCTGTTTGAGTAACTCACTGAAAATAATTCCAGAGAATGTAAATATTCTTTGCGGGAGTGGATACTACCTTCATTCATTTGCTTACGAAATAGCTGTTCAGCACTACTCACGTTGAGACGGAAGACATTAAAACAGTACATAATGTTTTAACAGTGAAGTTCATAGTGGGGACTTGCCGAAAGGCATCCGTAGATAAGCTTTTAACCAAAATATTCCCTTGTATATCATATCATTTTCGCCTTTTCAGGTGGAATGCATGAAAAACTCAAATCCCCGTTTAACAAGAACAATCTGCAACCTTATGTTTAAGGTGCTGAAACTTGGAGGTGTATTTAAAAGAGCACACAAATAATCGATTAAGCGATTGCGTTACAGACGAACATTTTGGCGGTTACACTGATATTCGATTACTGGTGTTCCGAGTGGCACTTGATTTGCCCACAAATAAAAGTCCTTGGCCAATGAGCTCCTCTTGTCCTATCAGATCACATAATCCCCTGTGAAACACCACTGTTCCGTACGAGTGTGGAATCTATTTGAAAAGTAATGCCACTGTAATGACGAAAATATTAATACTTCCTGATCACCGCAGAGGGGGAGTTTTTCATTTGAAGTCCTGTATCTTGTTTCAGCGTTACTTTATTTTCGCGGTTTTATTCTCTGAGGTAGAATCATTACATTTCTTTAGTTTCATACTTAGGAAGCCTTACCCGAGATTCCAAGTCCCCTAGAACCTGAAAGATAGTAAAATTTGTGTGCATCATATGGGGGTCGAAAATGTACAGAAATGGCTGCGGCCTACCACGACATGTGTGCGCAAACACGGAGATCTGGTACACATTAAGGCCGGATGAACTTCATGTAGAAAAAGTTGAACGAATTGAGGAACGCGATTTATGAGTACATTTTAAGGACTATCTCGGCAGATATGATAACCTAACAGGAACCGAAATCGAAAAAAACCCTCAAATTTGGCTGAATTTGAACCAGCAACGGGGACAAGGTGCTCAAATGCAGCAAGTGCCCTACAAGTTGAAATAAGAAACTACACCGGAAGGTCACAAATTTCAGATTTGGTCTCAGTTAAACACCTAACCCATTGGCTAGAAACAAGTCCATTTGCTTGACGGAAGAGAAGGTTGCTTGTATAATGCGTAATCTACCAACCAACAGCGCAATTATGATTCCTGGATTTTCATTGCACTCGAATTCCTGAATTCATCTATTCACTAAAGACCTTCAAAATCCAGCGTAAACCGATTAAGAAATCATGCGAGGATAGTCAGTTTGCTGGATTGTTTGATGGAATTCTTGTGATTTCTGATACACCACTTGCCACGTCTGGATATGCTGTTTCTGTCGCTGCTGTGAATCCAGCCGAAGTCCAGATTTTCCGCAGTTGAGTTTTTTCCAAATTTTAAGAATTGCTACGTAGTAGAGAGTTTGCCCGAACAAATATCTAAAGGTATAATGTGCCTTCCATCCACTGCTACTCTGTCTGTTTCGTCGCGATAACTTTCCTGCGGGCAGATAGCTGTAGAACATTACTTTGGGACATATACGAAGCGCTGTATGCCTCACAACCCATTAAGTATGAATCAAGTAGATTTTCCTACAAAAGTGGAACTAGAAGGTATCAAAAACAAGCTATCAAACTTGGTGGTGCATACTTCTTGCATTGTGCAACAACGTATCGTATACCTGAGAGATCGCATATACACGATGACACGCAATTCAAAACCACATAACATGGGTGGCAGTAAATAAGTGGAAATAACAATTAAACTGAATTATGGTTAATCTACAACAAACTACTCACATTTGTAGTATGAATTCACTGTGCTGGCACTGTGTGAAGTCCATTCTATTCACCGACTGCAAACAACAGCATTTACTGGATGTTCTATTGCATGAATAGTTCGACACGCTGGTTGTGTGTGACATCAACTACTGTTGCACACATTTTTCATCGTCTGTTCAAATCAACAAGTCTTGTTACTTTAAATTCTACTTCAACTCAAACTCGGACAGTGTGATTCACTTAGATCACTTGCAGTCCAAGTGCATACCCAAAGCTTTCCTGGGACCCATCCACGCATTGGAACTATACGTAAGAAATTATTCACCGTTAGTCTTATAGAACCGCATCTCGCACCGAACAGTTAGAGCACACGATGAACACAACCATCTTCGCAATAAACCGACACTGTTTAGCCTTAATGTGGATCTCTGCTAAACATTCTAAGCAGACAGAACAGTCAACAATCCATCTGATTTAGTAATACACGATGAGCTTACCTTCCAACAGCTTTCAGAGGGACTCGGATTCATTTTGTGTTAGTGATTGTTTAGTCCATTCAAGTGGTCCGGCATGATCCCCTTATTTTCGTGAGTCAATCCTAAAATTTTTCCACTATTTCTGCGAATTAATCAGTCTCGTTCTTTAGTTTCGGTATCATACGCACAGGGAATCCGTTGAACGTACCTCAGACACTTCGCCCAGTGTTTGGTTTTTCGTAGTTTGAGTCGCACAGGCGCATTTCGATCGACTATACGGACTGCCACGGTATCGTGGAGTCCACAACACAGATGGAAAAGAAGCTAGTGAACACATCAGGAAACTGGACGAAGGTGAGGAATGAACCTGACCTCTCTTCCTGCTATGCACACATCGTTTTCACCAGTCAGGTCGCCGCAAACTACAAAACCACGTAACCCGAATGAAGTAAAAGCAACTACTTAGACAGTTTTATTGTGCACGTTGGCTAAATCTATTTAACCGAATTGGAAGCAACGTTGACCTTGTGTCGTTGGACCACATCACTAGGTTTTGAGAGTAAGAAAGCTCTGGAGCAAAGTTTATCCGACCTTAAAGGATGAAACTAGTCCAACTGATAATCCTGCTCTCAGTTCTCTTTTTTAAGGGACATTTGTGGAAAACGTGGAAACAAAGATGATTCACAACAACCAAGTCGAAGCTCTGTCAAAACCACCGGTGGCTATGAGAACAGAGTGTAAGTGTGGTGTAACATAGATGACAAAACAGAATTAGCTATGTCACAAAATGTGGATGTGTCCTGTTATCAAAAGTCAGGTCATAAAAATGTGCGCTGCCGTCCTGAGGAAAAATTGTCGATTAATCAAGACACACGGTTTATTGAAAAGTATATGCGCGCCCTAATCATTGAGGTTCATATTAGTATCAAAAATGGCGTCAGTTTGAACGCACAGTCCTGTATCTGAACAAATTAGCATGGATAAACAAAACCTGACTGCTCAAAATGAGATGCCTCAAAAATCAAGTGCTGAGCAATCAAGGATCAAGTAATTTGTTCAAAAAAGTCAAATGACGCAGTGTAATTAGTATGGGGATTAGTATGCTGTAATCATGACAACAACAACCTACCCGAGTTGATACGAAGAGAATCGGGAAAGGGCTGGATATTGAGTTCACATTCAATGACTCATTCGAAGAATATAAGCAGCTAATTTGGGCAAAACGAGGTTAGCAGCCTGAGTGTTGTGCTCGATACCTTTGGAATATCCCTAAATCCGAAAGCTATTACTCGAACACTGGTTGTCGTTAGTTTGTCGTCCTAATCAAACTGTATCATTCATTTAGATTTATGGGTTCGCCTTCCATAACAGTTATTGTGTATGCAAAATAATCAGATGTATGTAGAGACTGCAGAGCAACAGTTGAAATCCATTAGAGCTCCAACAGATAGTTTGTTCGCATTAGTGTATTTTCCCCTTTTTATTTAATTTGTTGGTCTAGTGGTTCTCTCAATCGTTATGCGTTGGTCAGTACTCAATCGCACAACATCTGGAATAAATGGCCATCCAACAGAACTCGTTTAGTGAAATAAGCAATAGAAATCATGGAGCAAACACACTAAAGGATTTTTGAATTTGTCTGACGAGAAACACATCCATATACTTATTACGGATATCCAACAAATATGGTCTGCCGGTGTGACGCATCGCCTAAGATACGTTTCCGTAGTCCGTCAGTTGTGTACGCATCACACTTGTCAGCAATTTGGAAACACTTCGCCGACAAACAGACCGGATGTAACAATGTTAGCCTAAGCTACGGACCTTCTGTGGAGTTGAACAGTCAACATCTGATATAAAACAATGCCTTCAAGCTAACTAGACATATGTGTGCAGCAATGGCGTGTATCTAACCAGTCAACCAGCCAACTTGCTAGAACACGTTCCCTGAGTATCTGAATCAAGAAGAGACCACATGGTCGTATCGGGATTTTGCGGGAAGTTTATGATCGAAAAGCACCTGTTTCCCCAAGAACCCGGTAATAAATGGGAGAATCTGAGTTTTTGTCAACTAACGAACTACGGAACCAAAGGGTCGGTGGTTGGATTCTAGTATTCCCTCTACGTTAATAATCTTTTCTGTTTCTCTCTTGAAATGTTTACAATCCACCCGCCGTGATAGCATCACTAAGCATATCTTTCTACAAAACACCATGGTACCGAACAGTAATGTTTTGCATCGAACTGGTCAAAAAATCGAAGTAACCATCGGACGCGGAGTAGGATACTGTTAATGATATAAACGTCATCACAGTACACTATGAACGATCAGACCTACTGATCACATGGGTTACATCAGTGCTTGTTAGAAAGTCACTTAACTGAGTGAGTGTATAACACTGTCTTCTAATTGATGCGTCGGACGTGAAATCCAGCCCGAACACACCAACAGCGCTGAATAAATGATTCAAGATCATGTCTATTTACGAGTTTACGCCTGCGGCCACGTGTGCTGGACGCGTGATTGCTTCAGTAACAGCCTACAAATCGACATTTAAGCTAATTTCATCAAACACATTTATATAACTGAAACATACAATTTACACAATTATGCACTCCCGTTTACTTTGTACATACTTTGCCCTAGTGACATTTTGGCGGAATTGGTCTACGGCCCACAAGAAATATTTTGGTTAATTTAATCATCATTTCAATCCTCAGGGGCTAGGTAAGTCCTGACCGTTAACCACGTTATCGATCCGTCTTGTGCATTCGGAATCCTGTTACGCAGTTCCAATCCGAAATTCTTTTGGTTTGCTGAAACGATCGTAATCAGTTAACTCCAACCAGCGTTCTGGGTTCAGAAATGATTGTTCGTGAACCTGACTTTTCGCCTAATCCGCTGACTGATCATCCACATCCCTAGCTGTCTGCTATCAAGGACCATCTGCGTTATTGTACATTCGATGCTCATGAGTCAGTACAAACCGTTTGCATCTAGCAGTTTTCCTTTTCTGACTGCTTCGTTCAAAGAAATCTGCACCCGTCCGGATTTAACATTCCCCTGAAAGGAGTTTTCAGTCAGTCAAACATTGTGACCAGATAATTCAACCGGTTCTATTTCTTATATCAAACTACTGAGGAAGAGTGATGTTAGTTCCCAGAACACACGCACAAGGTTGTTGATAAGTAAACAACTATACTGCAGACGCAACTTGACAACAGTCTGAATGAATAAAAACCAATGCCCGAGTTTCCAGGCGACCCTGAATAGTAATTCCACAATTTTTCACATATGCAGCTTGATGCAACAACATATGAAGTTGTATTGTCAGGACTAGAAGTGTTTGCTTCGTACCGATTCATCGACAGCCTAGCTATAGACGTTCCGATTGAAAATCTGTTTAGCCAAACTTCCAGTCATTTCGCACTTTAGAATTACACGTAGAAAAACAAAGTTGATTCTCTAATTGTTGTAACCAGTATGTTTGTGTTGCCGCCAGGTACAAGGGTCATTGAAGAAAACAACACATTGAGACGCTTAAAGTTTTACACGAAAGACTACTTGGAAGATCCAGCACAAATCTTGAATAAGATTAAATTCTCTTACGTGGAGCACAATGTTTGCTATAGAGGACGTATTAGACCATACCCAAAAATCTTGGAGTGCAAGTTCGACTTTGTCTTCCAGATGTAAACCATCGCGCTCACTGTAAAGTGGTTCAATATTACTGAACTTTGATATATGCAGTTCACCTTGGTTGAAATTCCAGGATCAGTTCTCCCACAAATGTGCCCTTTTAACCTGTGCGACAAATTCGAGTCTCAACGATAAATAGCTGGGCAGATGTTTAGCTTAGAAAAGATCCAACTGTGAAAAATGTGAGCTTCAGCAGGATTAGAATCAGCGGCCGAAATAACATGCCCAACCGCGGAAAGCGCTGAATAGCTCAGCCACGAAGCCATGCCAACAGCTTGGAGATACCACCTTTATACTTCATTACCCACTCATTCTGCTGTCTGACGTGAATTCCGTCAAATGATCTAGCGGATCAACTGCTCCGATAGGATTTTTCAAACAGTTCAAGCCGGAATTAACTAGGGCCAATGCGGAGCAAAGAATATTAAGAAAGTTATTTTGAACCTTGTTATCCAAACAACCCAACTTCTCACTGTATCGCTGATTAGAATCCGGCCGAACTGCAGACTTTTCACAATGTTTTCTCTTCTAAATTTTCAAATCTGCCAAGCTACTTATCAATAGTGCAGTGTTGTTTACCTAGAAGATATGAACTACACGGTTAGCCTGACCGGACCATTCATTGTGGTGTACAACGTTCCAGTCTACCAACCGAGAAAAGCCGAACAACGTTGCCTTACAGTGGCGAAGACAATTGTAATTCGAGTGGTTAGTCGGAAGCTGAATTTATTCGTGTCGTTATCCTCTCATGGTCAGTAATCAATTTATCGTCATCATTGTTGTCTATTCAAATGTAACAAGCCGATTGCAGTCCATTTTAGTACAGTGTCTAAGGATTGCGCTTACAGGTTTAGCAGAGAATACTTGTATACCATTTTAGTTTCCAGTTGTATACTGATCTTCAAGGACTACACTTGTTACTGTGCCTCATTGATGATCAGATTCTAAACAACGTTGTTTAACAAAACCATGGGTAATGTGGTTTGACCGTACAGACGATATGCGAGAAAAATCCGTATGTGCACATACGACGAGAATAAGTTCAGGGTAGGCTACGGTTACAGTCCTGTTATGGAGTTCCGATTGGTTTTGCTTCCGTCTATAACACCAGTGACGTCACAGTAGGCAATACCGGGTGACTGTTAAGCCCGGGTCTCGCGAGAATTGTGTCCTCTTTGACCCGTCATCAGCTTATGCATAATGGCTCTGTTTCAACACTAATCAACTCCATGATCGGAAACTCCAATTAGGTTGAAACCATTAAATTTCTTGAAGCAGTTAATGTAAATGGCTTTATGAAGTGTGAACCGTTGGCTGCTTGCAAATTGAACGTACTCGCCTCATAATCATGAAAAAAACTGTGATGCGGACGAGAATGTGCACTACATACGGGCTCTATAGGAGGTGAACTTGAATCTAACTTCTTGTTTCAAAAAGGGTCAGCCGGACAGCTTATTTGAATGTGGCAGCTGCCGCCAATTATGGATTATGCTCAGTTTGCAACAACCCAACTTCCAAACCAATCCTCCTACAGCCGATTGACCGTAAGCACCAGGAAGCACACTGAGATGGTTACGCCAAGTGGCCGAAAACAGGACACTGCAGGTGAAAACTATCAGTGCGCTACTTTATTTTAAACGTGGTAATTATTTTGCGCGTTATATTTTAATAAGATGCCTGAACCACTGAGTTCTACCAGTGTTGTAGTGTTGAATTTGACGTGATTACGCTTGGGGGGGGACGTTTCTGGCCTCACGTCAGTGTTATTGGATATACTGCAGCACACTTTATTGTTACGATTAAATATATCCGTGCAGCATGCGGCCAGGATACAAGCAATAATTACATTTACAGTCATAAAAGTCTCCCTCAAACAAATTTTCGCAACGAAGTGCTATTCTGCCTTCAAAGTTAACGTTTTCTTTCACTCCAAAGTTTCTTATATCAAGCACAAGTGACAGAGATGATTATAGTTATGTTGAGTTTTCGAATAACAAATGGCTTTATGAAGTGTTATAGGGTTCCTACGAAATATCTGACCCAGGTATAAGGTCTTATACCAACAGAGACGGTACAGTGGTCTGATTTTTGAGAGCTTTGGATGTTTTGTTCGTATGCCACACTGTTGTATTTGTGCCGCATGGAACCGTGAGTGACATTTCATTTCTAGTCCTGGAAGCTGCCAGAATGGTCTGACAGGTTTACATTTATTTTTAAATTGAACGACCCTTCAAAAAGAGAGAATTTTTAGCCCACTGTGCGTCAAATTTTTAGCCGAGCAAATTAGGCTATCAGTTTTGACCTTTTACTATTCTAGCTGAAAGGTAGTTGATGCAGACAGGACAAAATTAGGGCTGATAGTTTGAGATTTTGAAATAGACCACTCTGGATAATGTCTACACAAAAACACAAACACCATCTACCGCAAAAGGTAGAAAACCGAATGATCACACAGAAAACCTAATCCATGTCCTGCTTTCCAGTGTGGTCTTGTGACTACCAGTGAAATCAAAAGTTTGCCAGCTGCTTTGGAATGGGTCATTCTTACCACTGTTTTCCGTTTGACGGTTAGTTCCGTTAAACTTTTGTTCATAGTATATCGAGCCACACTGTCCGGTTTAAATCACCAGTCATTTTGCAAGCATAGGATACATGTATCAGCAGAATGAAACGGTGGTCTCGACGGTGGGTAAATTAGAAATGGATTAGATGATGGGAAAAACAATAAAAATACAAAGTCCCGACAAAAACTCAGAGTGCTGATTAATGAGACATTCTTAGACAACAATTTTTGCGATTATTTGGCCCAACGTATCATTACGTAATATATACCCGACGTTTACAACAAGCGTGTCAGCAGTGCTGGCTGAAACGTGTCCTTAGGCAACTGTTAATAGCGAGCAACGTTTTGTCTGTAATTGTTTCTAGACATCTCGTAAAACCTGCCTGGAAAAACTGCAGGTTGAAGTTGAGTAAAAAACTATTCGTTCACAGACCAACGATACTCTCCACATTGTTGTATAACAGTGTGGTCTGGACACCATGTTGGAGGAATATGCGTCGTCTGAGCCTTTTTCTTCGGCAATTTTCAAGACGCATTCCGGAAGTCAGGTCGCTGTTACGGTCTGGAAAATCGAGGCACTTCAGCAAGAAATCGTTTGCGGGAGTGGACCTAGTGGAAGCCCGAAAAATCTAGTGGGCGACTGCTTCACGACCGTAAATTCACGAGCGCTATTGAATAGGGAAATTTAGGTGGCATTACGACGGACGCGGTTGCGATTGCGATGGCTACCTCGGAATGGTGGGTCACAGAATTACTCAGAATGATCCGTAACCTAAGAGATGATGAGTATGTTAGGTAGAAGCTAGGTGAATGGATTGTATATTTTCAATTCGTGTCTATCAAAAAATTCCGTCTTGTAGTCAACCACCCGACGCATGGTCATGTGCTAAGTTCACTTTCCTCTAGCTGTTTTGCCGTATTACCTGCCGGATATATTGATAAACAGAGTGGGAATAACACAACGTTTCGAGCAAGTTGTAATACTCTACGTTTCAACCACCTCGGGTGGCCTTCCTCAAGAGTGTTGTAATCGAAATCACATGTTAAACACGACGCCCAAACTATTCAACTTCATTCGTACTAAATTTGGTGCGGATATCTTACTGCTAGATATATTGTTCAGTTATCAGTCTAAGTTTAAGTTTTCATGTCATCCTCTGATTTTACCTGAGGAGCACTAGTATGTTATCCCAGATCGGAATAATTCCTACCGCATTTTCCCTCAACTCAGATCTTCCCACTGCGGTTCATGTACTTTCGCTTTGGAAAGGCGAGGGTTTTCTTCTCATAATCTCTCACCATCTGGTTAACCAGCATCGTGTGACTGGATCACACAGGTTTTCATTACCGAACCTTGTGGTCTTTCTTCAGGTTCATACTGTGTATATGCATGCTGTGTAACGTAAGCAGCTTGTGGTGGCGTTTGTATGCAGGCGCCTTTTGACATCGATCAGTGTGACGGATAAACCCGGGAACACATACCGCTTTTCACCACCACCTCTTACAAATCTGTGTTCAATTCAGTTTGTGGAGGTCACCAACATTTTCCCACGCTAATGGAGCAGACTGTTAAAATCTGGAGTGACTATATCTAGTTGTTCTCGTCCAGCATAAGCAGACAAAATCCTGTCTTTTCAGAGCACACAATAAATGTTCTTAAAAACCTTGTTTATATACAGTGGCCTCCATACAATTCACCACACACGGAGACTGTCAGCTGCTGATGGACCACAGACAATGAAGAATGAATAAAGTTGCATACATTTTCCAGTATTGACGACGTAGTCCCGCAGATGACACAAATACAAACGAAGTGTAACTACAGCGGACTTGCAATGGCTTATTACAATGATTGTATTTTGTGTTAACACTTTCAAGGCTATTACGTTTTGGTTACCGTTGTCAACAACAGCCTATTTCACTTAAGGATTCCGTGTGCAGTGAACTAATTGTTGCACTTAATCTTCCTAACAGTCAACATCGTACAGACGTTGGACAATAATGGGAAATTTGAGCTCAGTCTGTCTTGCGAGAAGTGCTTTTGGAGATTGTGAACATATTACAAGACCGAAGATGTTCAAATTGCTGTTGGCAGTTGGTGGTTGTACACATCCAGTGTGATTTTCTGCCTTACAGGCTTTTGGGGGAGGTTCCACAGTGTGAAACACGACCAAAATAACAATTTGTACACGATGGCTTGACGACATCTAATCTCTTGAACATAAGACCCTGTTAGCGAAGATGAAGCAGATGTATTTCACTTGGTACAATGACCACTAACAGATCACCAAACGGTATTTTTAAGAAGTGAGCAAGAAGGCAAATGAACCTTCGGAGCACTTCGTAATATTATGTATCACTAACCTCAGGAAGTGGCGAAATATCGATCGTCCCTGAAGTGTGGATCGACATGCAGTATCCGGAGTAAAAACCGAAGGACCAACCGAACGGGCAGGCGCCCAAGTCAGACGGGTGAACTAACGGGTACAACACAGCCCTGTGACCACTGCCAGAATAGCTGGCATGAGGGTGTACGCACATTCCCAGTGAACTCGCCCGATTCCAACAACTCAGTGTTTTGGTTGATATCAACTGACTATTGACGCACGTCCTTGTAACCGTGTTTCATCGTTTGAAGAGAAACACTTGACTGGGGTCCAGCATGCCCTGATGGGTGTGAATGGGCAAGGTGAGCACACGACAATTCCCCGCTGGACCTCGCCATCTCGACAGTTTTGTCACGGAACAATGGATAATAAAAGCAGCCTTCATGGACGAATCAGATTTACACATCACCGAACTGCCGATCAAAACGTAACGATTTGTTCACAGAATCTGAGGTATGTCGTGTTGTGCCCTTAGTCTTATCGCATCATTTGTGGCCTGTGACGTGACGTGCTATAGTTTTGCAAGTTTCACTTTTGTGGCCTTTTCGAGTCGTGTTGTTCCACATCTTGTGAACATGTTTTACTGGAAGCATATCTTATTTGACCATTTTATCCGTATGTGGATGCCGTGACAAAGGTAACTTGTTGCCTGGACGGTTTGTTCAAATGTGTTGTCCAGAATGAGAAGATTTGTGCTTTAGTATCTTACTCCAATTTGAAATATATAGTGTGTGCAACGAGAAGGCTGCTCAATTTGAGTCAGTACGAAATATTCACATCACACGGCCTTTGGCTAAGTGGTTACGAACCGAAACAGCACGTCGACATACGTGAGCTTTGAGAGAACTGCGCACGGTAAGGGGTGTAACTCACTCCGTACAAGTGTTGAGGTTGTTCTTAAGCCTACTTCTGTAGGATTGTACAGACTATTAGTGTAGATGCTTCTGGTGGCGGTTTAGAACCGAACGTATATCAGCAAACTTATATCAGACGTGTGAGCTCTGGGGTGATTAATTTGAGGAGTCTGTCTATCTGTCTTATTCTGCTTAAGTTCGGTTATGTTGAATGACAGTTTTCCCAGTTCAGTTTGCTACATTTTGTATCCCGGATCAACCCTTACATGCTGGTGTACTGTCATAATTAAAAGAGGGAGATTATATACACCAGATAAATAGAGGGGATAATAGGCAGACAACTGTATTCATATTGGATATCACGTATCGGACACCACATGACCCCGACCAGTTGCCTCAGTCATATTTTGCACACAATACGCGCTGATGAATTCTAATGGATCTGTCTTAGCTGATACTTAGTAACTTTGGGTTCTACTTGCGGAATATTATTTCTAACGGGCTAAGTGGGTACTCAGGTTAGCTACGTCATTTTTCAGTTCACCAGTGTCTTTTGGCTAATACCTGTTTGGTTTATCCTCCACCCATCTCCATGGAACGAATTGGCAAGGGGTTGAAGCAGAATTTCTTGAAAACTATTCAGTCTTATCAATATGTCTAATTTATTTGCTGAAAATTTCATTGGTCTTTTGTAAGTTCCTAAAGGACAAAAGATTTGTGTGGCTAGCTCGGTAAACCCGGAAATGGTCTGGTTCAATTTTCCTGAGGCTTGTATCTTACCATGAGTTGCGGAATTCTCAATTAAAGTTGAATTTAATTGTTAAAATGAAGACCTGCTTCATTGAGTCAGGTTTAGTTCCCTGTAGATACCAACGTTTGGCAATGTCAAGGGACAAAACCGTTGTTGAAGCAAAGAATGTAAACGTACTAAAAATATAATCGCCAGGTACTGTTGAACTGTAGTTTTTAGTGCAATTAAAACTGCTGATTTTCAGCACCGTAGCACATAACATAAAGAACTTACTTAAAAGCTGCCTTCACTGTCACGGTCGTTTGTGTACATTAGTTTCGGAAGGGTGCACTTCCCTCTGTTCCTATGTCAGTTATATTAGAAGCCGGAGCCTTAGGGAAGACACTACCGAGATACAACCAAGGACGATAATTCTGGCTTCACTTTAGCTTAGGTTAACACTCTAGATAAATCAAGGGTTTTATTAGAAACTTACAGCTCCCGAATTTTCTGGTCCAACCGACACTTCATGCTTGGTTTCTAATGGACCGTAAACCATGAAGCATTGTCAGTCCTGCATGTGCTCAGGTTGATTGGGCACACAGTAAACGTTAGACCTGTTCATATTGTTAGTTATGTTCTCATTATGATTATCTTCAAACAGTGAGATATCACGAACCAAAGAGCATGCCCACACTCGGCGTGCATGGTTTTTTCTGTTTTACTTATTCTGTTAAGTCCGTCGTTCATATGTGACAAACGATTGGTAACTTTGACATGATAACGACACCAAATCAATCGGGTACAACCTCGACTGCGCGCATGACGCAACAACCGATAACGTTTTCAAATCGAAAATGTTTCACAGAACAAAAAAGAATGAGTCGACTGGTTACTTTATCTGAGGAACCGCAGTATATGGAGAAGGTACGTTTATTTGCCATCGACATTGATACAGTACTGCATGATATTCGAGGAGAGTGTTGCACTACACAAACAACCATTGACGCTATACTTCCGCATAAATCGTGCACCCTACTGGCGTCTTGTTTTACCGTGGACGCATACGTAAGGTCGCCCTCATCCTAAAAGAGACACGTTGGTTAGTCTCGTTTGTAGTGAGAACTACTGTATATGCATAATGATACTGGAAGTGTTGGTAATTGTATCGTTCGTTGAATACGTACAAGCAGATACTCCGGTAAACTCTGCACATGAAACCGCGGTCCTCATGATTGACCTCTGTCATCATGCCGGGTATAGCTGTTGAATAAAATAGCCATCAAGAACGCAATATGATTCTCTCTTTTGAGATGTTTACGAGGTGTCCAAAACAACCACGTTAGTGTTTGCCAATCAGGTAGGCCACTCTTTTGAATGACAAATTAACTCCTTACCCTGATGACCAGATTTCCGGTTCACCTGGGTTTGCGCTCAATATGAGCAAGGCATGTGAACAATCTGCGGCAATTATACTGTTTGCTGAGTGTGTATATCGGCTGAATTTTTCAGGTACCTTAGGCTGATCAGCGCAGTTAGCATTTAGGTGATTGCTTCGATAGTTTATTATCCACTCCATGACTTTTCTTTTCAGATGTTCAGTACAAAAATTTAGGAACGGATAATGTGATTGGGACCAGAAAAATATTGACTACGGTGGTCTAAAGAGTTCCAGGGTGACTTTTCTAAATGAACAAACGAAGCGTGGACCATCCTCTGCCCAATTTTTCAATATTTTTCCGTAACCATTGCGTGTACGTGGCGTGCACACATTTACTAAGGTGTTCAACAGAATGTAAGTTAATTTTGATTCACTTTTCGTTGAGGATACCAACCATTTGTTGTGGAAGTCTTTCTTTACGGTGTGACAACTCTGGTTACACTTCACAGTTAGCTGGTGTAGCGAGTCCCAGAGTATGGTTTGTATCATTCCCATGCAAAGCAGTCGTTTGCGTGCCATTAGTTCACGGCATAATAGTTTGGGAGAATATTTGACTCACATCACCCGAACTCATTTAAATTATCTGTTTTTCGTGTGTACAGATCAACAAAAGCGATAGGGAATGTAACACATTTTCTACCGGTACTCCGTTAGTTTGACTTCCAAATTTTCATATTCGAATTTTGACATTTTGTTGTCTTTTCTGGAGGAGGACTTTAGGCGGATGTGAATGAAAAGTCTCACTGAATCGGAAGAGTATTAACTAGTGAAATTCATTCAAAAGTCTGTCAGATGTGAGCTAAATTATTTGAATTCATTATACGATGAAACACAACTGGATGACAAAGGCTGTCGCGAGATCTGACAGCACATGAAACGGTTGAGTGAACTAAACTCTTTTGCCAATAAACCAACAGTCGATATCGAAGAGCTCACTCGTAATTTCAGAAGGATAAGTAATGTTTCCCTCTCGCACCCCCTAGTTTTCTCACTACTGATTCGTTTGTACTCACTGAAATCTGTATTGTTTTTGTTGAACTTATCTGGTTGAAATCTAACAAATTAGACAAATACGATGGTTTACCACCGATCGTAGGGATTCTGTTTGATTTTTATGTCGAACCCTAGCTGACATATTCACCCTGCATTTCAGACGATGCAGACTGCTGCCTGCTGGAAAACGAAACACATCAAACCACTTCCACAAAGGAACAGCCGAATTTCGTCAGGTTCAGTGAAATTCAGTGGCATTAAGAGTTTTCGGAAGATTAATTTTCATATGAATGAAAACTCAGATGATATCACGGATTGCAATCATTACACCCATTGCTCACAGGCCCAGCCGTTGTTGTTCTGACGTATTTGGCCCAGTACTTTCTGTTGTCGTTAGCAGGAAAAAAATAGACAGTGACTTGTGTCTTGGACTGCAACGATGCAGTTGTGCGCGATGATGGTGACATGCTACTCCAAATTCGTAAGGAATTCGGAATTCACATGATGACCGTCGACTTAACACAGGGTCGGTTTATGAATGGAAAACACTTCAATCAGTTTGACGGTAAATCCCCAGAGACATCTCACGGTGGAACTGTTGTTGTAAATGACTCAGTCTCTTTTCGGTTTTCTCTTCACTTCACATGTCAGTTATCGTTCCTGCTTTTGTAATCCAATATGCAGATGAAACTGCGTTTGTTGGCTGCTCCGCCATTCCATTTGATGGACAGTTTATTCAAACAAGTAATTTTACCAGTCACGTAGTTTATCTTTTACCACGCAAAAGTCTGCCACTGTGTTGCTCTTGCTTGCAAGGTTGAGTCAAAATTGGAAACCTTTAATGCACGCCCTCCCCTTCATACACATAACCATCTTCGCCCTCGAAAATTTTCGGGCAATTATTCAGAGGTCATTTTCAGAAACAACATGACAGTTACGTCATGTTGTTGACGGAATAACCAAAGTACGACAATGTCGTTTTGTTCCAGACACTTGTGAACACTTTTCATTTCATATCACCCGACCAAGTGATTGGTCAGTGCTTGTGTGTACCGCACAGAATGTACCGTTTGCTGGCTGCTTTCCTTGTTTTGTTTTCAAAGGACACTGCAATTTGGCTAGACTTGTGAACTGTCCATCTCGCATTCCTCGACAACAGTTCGTCGATTTGGTTGTTTCGCATTGTATTTCAATGTGCGATAAGTGTACACCAGAAATCCTATGTGGTACAATCTGTTCACGCTGTTCGGATCACTGTAAATTTCCTTCTACGTTTTCAACCAGACCTGGATCCAGCCATTTATTTTCACATAATCGGTCTTTCTCCTGTGTTTTTTATTCTTTATTCAGTTCGGATTGTGCGCAAGATCGTACTTCATATTCTTGAAATGGCGGTGGTTTTTGTCATTTGTAACAAATTGCGCCATTCCGAAAATTCTCTACGAGGCATCCGATGGTGATTATTTTGTGTGACTCAAGTTTGTCTAGTCAGTTGTCCTTCAGTTGCTGGAGCTCTGATCACTTAAACTGCTGTAAATTCATTTTCTGTGATGCATGTAGCGTATCAATGAGTTGATTCGTCAAAAAATGCCAGGCGCCTGCATAGATGTTGACAGACGGTGCGCAGCATCACCAGTTTTAGGTCACATTATCCAAACAGGACACACAGTCTAGCTTCCCGAGACATTCTGGATGATTTTGTGGAACAACCGGAAACGTGCACTCCATTTTTTAGGCTTTGGCTATCAGACGTCACGTTCCTCTCTGTGTGTCAAACAATTTGTGTTTGGGTTGCACTTACCTTGATAGTCGGCATTCGCATCATATTGTCTTTCAGTTTTTCTGTCCGTCTGTTTAATGCTCCAGGCCATGAACCCCCATCCTTTGAAATTATGATTTGTTTAAAATTAGTTACAGTATGATCAGAATGTAAGAAAGTTTCACGTTTTCATAAAAATTTGATCAGATTGCGTCAACTTTGTCCTATTTCATCACCGGACATCATCTTGTAAGCCAAATGGGGCGTTTCTCAAGGATAATCGAACGTACTACGAATCATCATAAAGTTCATATGTTAACAAAGACATGTTTCCATCAAAATTCCGGCCATATTCTACCGTTAGTTTTACATCAATTGAAACCTAGTTTGGTAAGCAATTGGTTGGTTTAACACATTGCTTCGTAACTGGATTATCTTGAAAGTTATACACGATTAAGTATATTCTCATTGCTCCTCAGGCTTGTTTCCCAGTCGGTGCGTGATTCTTGTCATACGTATAACGATTCTTTCACGGCCTGTCTGTTACTCCAATGTACTTCCTATACTCGATCCGACTGCGTGTAAATAATTCTTACCGTATGTACTGTTCACATGGAACTTATTCCGAATCCCTTCACGCTTGTCACACTAAGAAATATTCCTCGGTTATTTTGTATGACATTGTTTGCGACTAACCCGTTTACTTTTATTGACAATAGTTTTTGACTTATCTTACCATTGGTTAACATATACCGTTTGATTTCTGCCGAAGATTTGAGGTCATGCTGAGTTGCACATTCACAATACTTTATACAACACGCTATTATAACCTCATGACTGATCTATTCCTAATCGCATCAGCCAGTGTTTGTGAACGCCATTTATTGTAGACATATTTTTCAGCAATTCATTGTTGTTAACACATTTTATTTTCAAGTTGACCATCACTCACATTTGATCGCAGTCTTTCGAAAAGAAGCACTAGACCCGAGTTTCGCTCTCATTAACACATTAACACATTTATCTCTTCATTCGTGGATTGTATAATATCAGCAACACCTCTTAGGCTACGCAACATTTTACTTGCCCGTGGCCCTTTTGTGCCTTGGCCCTCACTTGATTCCGACTAATGATCATACTCCGACCTCTCTCCTCCCTGGGTAACCCAAATAATTTCAACATAATATAACAAGGAATAGACATTCACAGACTAGAGCCTATGAACTGCCCGTGGAGCAGGAGCATTCTTGTCTTCCTACGATTTCCACCCTTACTGGCTGTTAGGCATTTACTAGTGAAGCTTTGGCCGCTATCAGTAAAAATTCCAGCTCAAACCAGCCAGTGCATCAGACCTACCACCAACTTTGTAGAGAGTTTACTACACTTCCATGCTTACGTAAATATTTGGTGGCACACGCCTGAAATCCTCCGAGTCATCTGTCATCATGACATGGAGTCTTCGTTGCTTTCACTGTCATGCTGAATCTATTCTTCAGCATGCTTTTCGCAACACGAACGTCTAAAATATCCCGGGGAGAGTGTAATGCACATTGTTTGTTGGGTACTCCTGCATTCTCACTCGAATGATTTCCACATTCCTGAGTTCACGCCAGAATGTCTCCATTCAGACAACAACGATCGCACGATAAATCAATCAACTGCACTTGTTGCAGTGGCAATTTCCGAGCACAGGTCGCGGACAAAAGCCTTGCACACCTAACAGTTTGATAATAAAAAGGCATAAATTGATCATGCCAAGGCATTTGTACCTCTTCAAGTCTCCCTCTTTCTGTACTCCTGAAGAGTGCACTGACGCCACTCACGAGTGGTGTAATGCACTAGCTAATACCCCAGCTGTCTCCAGCCAACCGACCCTCAAAACACATCCGACAACATCGTCCAATGTGGGCGCAAGTTTTTTAGACAATGTCATCCTATGAAGTATATCTGCGTGCCAAACTCAATCTGTTTCTATCACTTAGATCGAAAAATGCCATGATACTTGGACACCGATTCACATGTAAGCACCTCTGGTACGACTCACGGTTCACCCACAAATGGTCCAGGTGATCAACCGGAAAATCCGGATTTCTGTATGGAATTGTACAATCAACCTCTTCCGTTCGACAGTTTTTTAAAAGAAATCCAGTTAGTCACTCAGCAATTGTCATCGACGTTCGAACGTCAATCAGGACTGATAACACTTGACAGGCTGACTTAATTCACCATGCTCGGACCTATTAAATCTTCAGGCTGATACACCTCAGCTGGGGACCAATCCATGCGATCAGGCATCGGTAGCATCCAGTGAACTACCGACAGAACTAGGGTTCGTAGAATTGAGTCCGCGCACATCTACCCTAAAAGGAATAAACCTAGGAATCCATGCGCGTTTTACCTCTCCCCATCGGTTGCTGAAGTAGTGACGAGTATTGCTCTCCCGATAAGGCAACCGATTACGATGCTTTTAGGTGTTGCCCCAGAAATTTCAACGGCCAGGATTCTGGACATCAGCGAATGGCCGGCTCGTTGTGGGTTGAATCCGTTATTCAACAAATGTGACCAAATTATACTCATTGGAGTAGCATTAATCTAGCTCGGCGGTTGAGATTAAACCACTGAATTTATTACTTGCGCCTTTGACAACATTCTCGAATGATGACCAACTTATCTCCACCTTGAAGGAAACCGTTGACCACACATCCTCACTACATGTAGATCATTAAATCAATGGTGTCACAACATTAAAAGGAATAAAAACAACCACCAACTAGGCCGAGTCCAATTTTGATATAAAGAAAATCTGTGAGAGCAAAGTAGGAGAGACTCACTGGCGAGGTTATTTGGCGGTCGATATGGATATCTGTTTGGTCATAGTGAATGAAATTTCTCCGGATTTACCGACGTCGGGGATACGGTGCTTGGGAACGCGGAGGCCTGTAACATTTCCGTAAGTAGTATAAATTCATATGTTCGTAACATCATCGCCCCAATTCTCAAAGTCGAGGTCATCCAGGCAGTCCGTCCCCTAGAAGAACTTACACCCGGACGTATTCGCCTCACACCCACTGATGAAGCTCACTCCCAAAATAAATCACAACAGCTTTGTTCAATTTACTAATGCCCACTGAGCAACTTTGTTCATGGCTGAACGATGCTCGCCTAGCGTTCGTACCCAAGATCTCCACCTAGCTTAGGCCATCTGACTTCCGTCCGGTTTCTGTTTGTTTGGTGTCCACGAGGTGCCTTCATGAGATCTTATTTTGTCGTTGGCCTCTTTATCCCCCACGACAGCAGTTAGGTTTCCAACGGCTAGATGGAACATTCGAGATGAAAACTATGCTTGCTTCGTCATTTCCATACAACGCATCGGGCGTGTTTGGTTGCATTCATTGATATATCTGTCTTCCGACCGCTCTGAGTAATCACCGCCCACAATGCATCTACCGTTTTTAAAAACCATCAACGTTCATTTTATTAGATTAGCAAGTCTTATTTTGATCCTGCGAGTATTTCCCAAAAGGGGTGTTCGTCAAGGAGACCCTCGGTCTCTGTTTTTGACCTTGGAAGAATCTCACCCATCCACCTTTGATTTTGGCTTTGCCCTAAACACACGGAGCAGCCAACCGAACTATCTGACGTATGCCAGTAATATCATAGTAACAGCTGCCTCAAAAGAAACGGAGCGGGACATCTGCCTGTTAGTTTGTATGAAATCGGTTTGACAGTGAACCACTCGAAAACTCAATGCATTCACATGAAACAGAGAAAAATATGTACCACTGAGCTCAACGACTGACCCTAGAAAGTAAATGGAACCATCATGGTATCTGTTTTTTCTGTTACAACATTCAAGGCTCCAAGTTTAATTTTCAGTTAGATGAAATTTTGTCAATAACCGCACCTGCTGACCTATCGAAAGTGATATACCGGGTGAAGGCAGCGCCTCCAAAACCCCAGCAGGGAGCTGAAATCTTACAGACGCATCTGATGCCATGATAGATCGACAAAACACGTCTCAGTGCAGTCGATGGCAAAAGGTTTAGGTCCTTAGATTGAGCACTGGGAATGGATATCAAGAAAGGTCTGCGGCTGCTCAAAGACACTTCCAACGCTTTCATTCACTCTCATGTCACTTCCGACGGCCTCGGAATATCACAGGTGAAGTCTCGCACGCCTCTGAATGAAAACTTTTATCGAAAAACGCCGGTATGTAAGAAATGCGATTCTACAATGGGCTGCATGCGATCAACCATTTCAACCGTTACATCATCTTGCTGTCGTACCGATGTTGGCAACCGATACGATTATTATGTCCAGATAAAAGCAAACCTAGCACGGCGTGGGACAATTTACATCACACATAATTGTGTCTGCTTTCGGCATTCTACAACGTCGCACGACGCGTGACAAAACTCAACCTATATTACTCCTCGTTTCTACATCAGAATGATGTAACTTTGAGCCGGCGTGTTATTCACGAAAATCCGTTTGTCCTAAATCACTAGAGAAATTAAAATTTCATCGGGGTTAAAGCTACGAAATTAGATCCCACATTCTTCCGTCATGTCTTCTCACACGTTTTGGCAGATGCGGACAAACCGATATTGTAGCTGCATAAGTGATCCATAAAATTAGAAACAAGAAACTCTCGATGACTCAAGAACATCATATCCTCACAGCCAAATTATTACTTAAACCCGAAATCCTTATATTCAAAGACCATTCTTGCAACTTCCGTTGCCGTTGTGGCTATTTGTGAGAATGTAGAATGGATGTCACAGTTAAACTGGAGAAAGGTAGTTGCAGTTCTTAAAAAATCGTTCAATGTACTTCTGATTCTTTCTCTTCGTGGAACCGATCTTCCTCCAAATTTTCGCTATGTTCCATTGTACTTAGTAACAGAGGTTTCATACATACCTCCTCATACAAATTCCTTCCGTAAATAGGTCTCTCAGAATATACTTCAAACATTCATGTCGCATGTACAGAAGGCTCAGTCAAAATACTTGGTCCATATTTGATAAGTACCTGTGATATTTAT
This sequence comes from Paragonimus westermani, assembly GCA_008508345.1. Taxonomy (NCBI): domain Eukaryota; kingdom Metazoa; phylum Platyhelminthes; class Trematoda; order Plagiorchiida; family Troglotrematidae; genus Paragonimus; species Paragonimus westermani. The sequence continues at coordinate 85,774 of QNGE01001967.1, read as the reverse complement.
GAGGAAACCATATATAGATTTTGATAAACGTTTACTTCTGATACACTGGTTGAAATTTGCACCATGTCATATCGAAATATGTGTCTAATTCATACAGCAGTATTATAATACATCTTGACGAATCCGGGAGATGTATGCCATTCATTAAAAACAAATTGTTAATGTTACTGCAGGGAACACCTCATGATTTCTGCCTTTTCATTGTCGTTTCCAATTTCATCAAGGGAACAAACTGTTTTAGAATCTTATCCTTCATCCAGGCAGGGTGATGTCAGCAAATATGTTCTGACAAAGTTGTGCACTCGCATCTCATTTAATTAAGGATAGTTAACGGTCCACCACTTATTACATAACCCTTAAAGTTTATACATCCTCAGTGATATCACAACTGTGATTCAAGTGTACGGAAGCGTTGATTTACTTCTTAACCGGGGTGTCGATGACAACCTGAATGTATGGTTCTGTATGAGTTATCCTTGCTTCAATGCTCCTTATATATATGGTATTTAAGGTGATGCGCAACTGGAAATAGGAGTTGCAGCTATATTGTTCTGTTGAGGCTGATTTCAGAAACTAAATCAATTATGAATATGTCGCTTCCGCCTTCCTTATTTTTTGAACATGTAAACAACAATTTAACGATGTACTTTTTTCCGTTCAACTGTAACGATGGCGATGTGGATGACTTAGTCCCTTTATCAGACCTGAACAGCAACTGTGGTACGCCGATAATTCGTTTGATATATGTGAGCGTGACCTTCACAAACGTAACACACGGTCTTACTTAATGGGTATGTCATCCTTCGTCCTAAAACGTACCGTGGTATTGCACGGCGTCCTAAGTTGATTAATTTAAGAGCCTGGTTGAAAACGTTTGATCGGAAACCGTATAACAAAGGATGTACGTCATTATTACCCTATGATTGGGAAGTTTTCATGAGTGGAGCATTCCAAACCGCACCACTGACCAATTTATGGGCAACGTTTTTATAGCATTTGAAGTTGGTAAAATATGTCGATCTATTGGGGACTTGTGGACATATACCGAAAATGTAATGATTTAACAATTGTTAAGGAGATAATCTGTGACTGAGCCGTCGGCAGCGAATTCATTTGGTTATTTCGTGCACCTTAAGCACCAGCTTATAAGTTTTCGACTTTTAACAAACAAATATGGTCTGATTGTGAAAAGTTAACGAAACTTGCGTGGTTTTTGTTATTTGGTGTACATATATATATGTATACATATTCAAGAACTGGATGTTCCTCCAGATGTTAAAATAATTCTGGTTGTTTTGATCGAGTTGGCTGTTTCCATTGGCATACAACACTACTAGTTCGGGTGCTTAAGGTGCTGGTTTACTACAATTTCAGAGACGGAGAGAGTACATCATTTGTGTTGATCATATTGCGCGATCTATGAAAATTTGCGTAGGGAAGTCAAAGTGGAACTTCGCGGTGCAACACTTACCGAATTCAAAGATGTGGAAAGTCTACACTAGCCGGTGAAGAACCAGGGCAGATTGGGATGTCAGCTGGGTAATCATTTGTTCATTTCATCCAATCATGCCATCAGACTGTCGGAACTTCATTATTATTCATAGTTTTACTCGATGGAAATTTCTAGAACAGAATGAAGTGAAAGTACGGTGGGTTTCTCGCAGATGAACAGTATGGAATCAATGCCTATTCATGTAACCAATTTCACCAAACCGAACCCATTCTGGTGGTTCCAGATATAGGCGGAGGTTTCATTTGTTCACTGTTGTGGCGTGCAATTTAATTCTATATTAAAACAAAATTTAAATAAACTTTAAGTAAGTGGCACCTTTTACATTGTCTCAGGAGTATAGTTCCAAATCAGTCTTATTAAAGAGAAACCGAATTGCTGTTATTTTGAACCAAGGTCGTCCAGACGTCAACAGGTTCGTCTGCCATTTAGGATTATGAACAAAATTTTCCAAATATTAAAAGCTTGCCAACCTGGTAGCAGACTTGAGAACAAAGATTTTAAGCCTTGCTTTACTCTCCCTATTGCTCTGCCAGTTTGAGAGTTGATTGATTTCAAGTTGAAAATCACTCACTTTTGTTCAAAACCTTCACATTCAGATAAACTTTCTTGCTACCTTGTTTCGACAGGAAACGTTAGTCTCGAATTCTATTCTTTTCAAAGTTCTGCATTAATGCATATTGTTGCCACGGCCGAGACTAGAATTCCAATCACGCTTTTATGAAGCAACCGTGTCGACCACTACGCGATTGACCTGGCGCCAGGCGTGACCGATTTATCTTGTCCGAAGAATCGACAAACTTCGCTTACAAACTTACTAACAAATTATCAATGAAGTACTCGCCCTAACAAGACTCTCCTTCTGGGAAAAACAAAAATGCTTCTTTGTAGACGCATTTCTTCATTAGAAAACACTTCACACCAGTGGAATCTACCCAAGATGGGTGCAACACACCAAGTTGGGTAAGGTCACTTTGTGCGAATTATTCAACCAGACATGAAGTCATAACAACCATTGGATTCCTATCAAGAATTTAACTTGATGCCTTAAAGTACTTTAGATGGTTAACCGGAAGTTCGGAACAGCCCTAACGTTTTGCTTGTTTTGAAGAGTGGTCAGTTAGAGCACATATGAAGTTAAACAGCAATAAAATCTACCAGCGCTTTGACCTTTGCAGAAAACAAGAATCTAGCAGCTGTACCCTATCTGACAATTGGTGTCTTGCAACAGTGTGGTCGCATACGTTTTGAACGCCGTCAGCCTTCCGAGTTTCAAACGGGAACCAATAAACGCAACTTCGAAACTTGCTTTGTGTCCAAAGGACGGCTGCCAGAAGAAATCACACTATATGTTGTGTCTGTGGACGAGTGCAACTGTTTCGTACGATGAGTGCGAGTGGAAAAATACAAAGTAATCACAACGGAGACTTTATTCACTACAACGTATCAATACAAATGTGAATGTGGGGTATCCTAGTTTGACTGAACTAAGCGTCAGCTTGGAACCAGGTCTGCCGAACACTTACCACAGTGGGCTCAACACACAGTCACACATTCAGGCAAGTTGACAGTAAACACATGGAAGGACCCAGCGTCATCGACGGTCAAGCATGATTTGATGGCGCAACGTGATTGACTCATCAAGGTCATTCCATAATCTGTTCACGAATCGAAAAAAACGTTTACTACGGTATGCGGAGGCCATTGGGATAAGATATCGTCATTCTTTTTTGTGTGTACAAAAGAACTGTTTGTGATTCTGACGCGGCCGTGGTAGTAACCGAATTGGCTTTGAACTTTGACCTTTTGTGAGTGTAATGTTGTTTGGAGCTTTGTGCGTTTTAGCTCGTCCGCAGTAAACACCAGTAGAAATGCAGTAGACTCTGCTCGAGAATAAATTGCATCATTTCAGTCTTTTGTTTGCCCTATTCAAAAATGATGATTTGTTAAGTCTCCATTGATATTGTTGGTTCGTTGAACCAGGTGTTTCAGTTTGACGTGAAAAATGTCCCATCATTACGGTTGTTTCCGTTTGGACTTTTTGTGAGTAACAACAGTCCCGTGATGCCTACTTTGTTTGAAGCACCGGAACCAATTGTTTTGTGTAATGAGTGCTTCCATTCTCTTCTATCAACACTGTCCAAGAGTCGTAGCTTACTGCGTTGTATTTAATTCACCCCTAGTAGGTTTTAAGTAATCTTTGTTCAAATGTTTTCAGAATATTTGGATATCATGCGGTTCTACCGTTCATTTTTCCTGAATGCCAGCGTGATTGGTCTCAGGCGGCCTTCACTATGATTAGAGTATTCTTGGATTATTGCTGAATTTTTATCTCCGTTCGTTGTTCCTTTGAATTTGCTACTCCCAGCCATGACATTGTCAGCTAACTACCATTCGCAAATCTTCCTTACGTTCTCAAACTGCTCATTCCAAGAATAGGTTGTGAACATTTATTCTCCTTATTGGTTCAGGATGTTCAGGGTGTCATGTGGTTCTCATATCCCGATCGTGAAACCGTGCTGGTTTAGAGAAAATACCTAGTACCGCGAATTTCTTCACGCAGCTGCCGCTGGCTAAATCTAGTCTAACGGTTTACAATCAACTTCTACATGGTCTTGCTTCAGCTGACACCAAACTATCCTTAACCACACCTTTTGTAATCGTTGAATAATTTTGCTTCATTGGATTTAAGCCTTCGGCTGCATAAAAGATGGCATCTTACTTGACCCAAAACTACCCCAATACGTCCGACACCTGGATGTGTGAGTACCACGAACAATTCATCTGTCTTGGGCAGTTTTAGTGTTGAATTCCGATTGCGCATTTCCACATTATGACATAGTCAAACTGTCAGCAACCAGTTTACTCTTCATTATTTCACCCAAAGCTCGTTTTGCTGTACTAGGTCATGCAAGGGAGAAGCAATCATAATGAAAACTTTTCTGGTAAGATTTTGGTCTAATTTTCACTTGTTAAAATCCCAGCGCAAACTGAACACTGTGAATAACTTTGCTTATGTTGAATTGCCAAATGTTTATGCTGTCGACGGAACTGTTACTACAGAAAAGCTTCCAAAATCGATACAGAAGTGATTCTTTCCTGAAGCCTTCTGCGTTAGTAAAGCGGGCAAACTACAGCGGCTGTCTGACACATTTGTCAGTTTTCTTCTCTCTTTTTTCAGCTTAGCGCGCAATTGCCTTCCATCTCCCTACCCACGGTGAGTCGCTGTCCGGTGAGGTTCACGTTGCTTGAATTCTTCCGTTATTAAAGGGACTTCATGACTGGCTCAGGTACGAAACCAACGAGATCGTTGTCTGTGGTGAGTAACTGTGAAAGCTGACTGACCACTGTCTACACTATGGACCATCCGAGCAGTGACATGAACGCTTCAGCGATTGATTAGTTGCAAAGGCTTGTGTTGAGCCCATCACAGCGGTTTCCGAGAATTGATCTCCACTCCTAGTCTGGTTGGTATCCGAGGCTATTCCGAAACCTGTCCTCACGATGTAAGCCCTGACACACATAACGCATTCGCTAGAGTCCTTAATCAACAAGCATTATCGTTTAACTGTAGGGGTCATCGTCGTACAGCGTTTGGTCCGTTGTGTTTTACCTCGTCTACTCACTGGTCCCATTCTGTCAGTGCTGTGTTGATTTCATGAAAATGCCATAATAGGTCCTCAGATGTGTCCTCAGACAGTAGTCGGATAACTATCTTCTAGGAGTGTCTAAGTATACCACTGTCTTGTAATGAGGTGTGCGAAAATTTTATGAAAAAAGACAGCTTGATTGGAACAATCACTTTAAGTGCACTGATCACAGAAGGTTTGAGGCCACATCAGTTTGCTCCATGTAAAAACTGGTAGGGTGGAGCGAGGCAAACTAGAGCTATCTGTTCAGACAACGAATTCACAGAGCTGATAGGAATCAACGAAAGGGAGCAGTTCCACTATGGTCTTTTAGTTCGTCGTAAAACAATTTATTAACAGTAAGGCAACACACAGAACTGGTGCGAAGTGACTAAATTACTGCTTCAGAACATGATACTTCCAAGTAGTCTTTCAATAAATAACCAATTCTTTATAATTTTGTGGACAAAATTTCATCACATATCATTCAGCAAAAAAAATGATTGTGATGATAAACTTCGTCAAGAAAATATCGTGTTCTTACTTCGTCTATTTTCGGTTTAATGGTGGATATTGATTTCCACTCGCTAGCTTCACTTCTGTCTTTGAAGTAGCTGTAAAAATCCTGAACCATTGTAGCCGAAACGCGTTGGTAAGAAAACTGAGTGCTTGGATCCGTAACTTTCACACACTATTCATGTTGGCGGAGATGGTCAGCTAACAGTGGTCAGCAGGCACCCTCAATCGATCCGGTTTGGTTGTGGGGCCAACTAGTACCGTCTCTCTCATAGTGACATACTTGTGACTCTTCTCTATTATAGGGACCCCAGTCATGAGACACGTTTGAAAGCTCTTATGTGATTTTATTGACTGTAAACCAACCCGGAATAACATTTTGGAATTTGAGCAGATTTGTAGTTCGCGTCGTTTGGACCTGCTGGACATAGTTGCCAACACTTCGGCTACCTTTTTCATCGAGTTGATATCTCCTTCGGACTATCTACATCTGATATTAAGCTCTGGAATAGGTGAAACCTTAAAACCAACTTTTGAATGCTACGTCGAATATAATATGAAACAAAACCTCAGTAGTTTGGATGATTCCTCCCTTTACTGCCAATGTAGTATGACTTAAATTGCCTTGTATCCTCACCAACAGATTCATGTTCTTCCATTGGTCACTTTTTACCCACCGATAACAAGAATTTCTTTCCCACCTAAGTGAACATCTCTATCAGTAGTTCTATAACTTTCTCGTTTCATATATAACCAGTAAGAATGCTGCCAGGACTTGATTCCTTTACTGTACATCCAGTTTTGATGTCACTTCTCCGGTTACTACGAACAGAGGCGAAAGGTTCCTGTTGCCTCTTGTGTGGCTGTTACCATAATGAAACAATTGCACACCAGTCTTCTTCATACTAAGGCTTTTTTTCATAGTTTTCCGAAACATCCAATCAGCAACGGAGGGAATGCCTTTCACCTACTTCAGTGAACTTTGATGAACCGCCTGACAGTTTAATGACCACCACTGTGATTACCCATGAACAGCCTGGTCAAAATGGCTACTGTGGTATTCGATTACTTATCTGTTGATGTGGCACTACCTTCGTTACGTCTTATGGCAAATCGTGACAGGATAGCAGAACCAATAACATTTTCTGGCTCCTTTCTTTAATTGGTAGCCGCTCTTTGATAATCCGGCTGCTGTTTTGTCAGACGGTTTCATTAGGAATGATATGGTATCGTTAAAACTGTCGTGTTCTTTGGTCGCTTCGAACAATTCAGGAATTCTTAACCTTTAAATCCGGAACCTTGACTTGAACAAGGGGAGAGGGAACCAATTCGAGTGGTAAAAGATCCCCTTGGGCTGACATTGCTGGCACGTGTGTGTATAGCTAACAGCGTACACGTTCGTTTCCCAGCAGTAAGTAAATTGCTTCGGCATTTAACGAATTTGGTATCATCTCACAAAAAGGTAAGCGATACCAGTTTTTTCAAAAGCCGTTTCACTTTTCCAGCTTTGCGGGCACCCTTAATTTGTCTGGCAGTTAGAGCACTAAAGGATCAACGCTGCTGTGTCTCATGCGATCAAAGAATTTCAAATTTTCCCAGTTAATTCTCTTCCTAGACATTAGCACCCCGCCGGAATTTGAGCAGTCAATGCTTGGTTCGCTCGGTTCTTTCTGTGCTAACATTTGTTTTACCACACTAAAATAACGGAATACGCTTGAATCGTTCTATTCAGGAGAAACTTCTGATCTAAACTCAGTCCATCGTGGTGGACAATCACTAGGTCGGTGTACTTAGCTACCGCTCAGTCGTTCCATAGTCATTTTCGTTCTATCACAGTCTCCTATCCCGGCACATGGCAACTGCTGATTCATATTCCAGACGGTGACATTGGTGGGGGGCGGCGACGGAAATTTTCATTATATGTAGTATGTATGCCAACATGACATGTCTGTCAATCTGAAGTCAAGAAGATTAACATCGTTGAGCCTTGCGTTATAAAGAAATTTTCACCACTACTGGAACATTAATATTACATATTCGCACAATTCGCATTCGGCCAGAATTTCCATCCATCAACCCACATAATAGACCACTAAATTCTGTTCTTGTTAAAGCTCGTCAGTAGTGCATTCTAGCTCCACGATCAGGCTGTGGACTGCAGTTACGTTCTTATTGGGTAACAGCGTTAACCACGGAAGGATAGAGGCAAACATGTAGGACGCAGGAGTAATATAGAAGAATATCGGGGCTTATAAGAGTACCGGCACCAATATTCAGAGGTACGCGGTTGAGTGTGTTTGCGAATGTTGATGTGGCGGAATCACGCTGATGCAACGTGGGGCTGTGGCGTTCGTCTGTCGATACACAGCTTGGGATGTCGTGCCTGTGGACTTAGTCACTATGCGTACGTGGGCATCACATTCTTGTCGGTAACGCGCTTGAGGATTACTCAGTGAATGCTTGTGTGTGTGTTCGGGTGGGTGCGCGTGCGGTATTGATAATCGTGGTGTTGGTGCAAAATGGTTCGATGTCAGTCGGGTGAATGAGAATGAGGATTGTCAGCTGATATTGCGTTCGGCCTGGACGAGGATTTCACGCTAAACATCACACACACTTAGTCTCAGCCTTCACACTCAGAGAAAATTTCCGGGATTGTCGGAACACTCGTTAGCTCGTGATGTTCGTAAATACTTGTCTGTGGCCATGGTAGTGGATAGAAGGGTGTGTGTGTTGGCAAGACAGTCGACAGAAATGGGGCGAATGACTGAGACTGAGTCAACAGGTCTGACATAGGGCGATGGGCCACTTGAGACCATTTTGAGAAAACGAATGCCCCAGTCAGTCACAACTTAGTAACTTGCCTAGGACTTCTGAAGGACTGATGTTGACAAAGAACCTTTTAGGAAATATTGAACATTGTTACAAGGGTAACACCCCATCCATTACATATTACGTCGGCTCGTCGCGTCCCGCATATATTTGTCGTAACGTAGCAGGTGCTGAGCTATCCAGTGATCGTCATTTTGGGACCCGCACATCGCGACATCCGCGTGATCGCTGGGAAGCTGTACAGTGAACGAAGCCAAGTCATGGTTACATGCTGGATGTCCAAGATCAACGAGGAATCTCGCAAGAAGGCCGACTGACTTCTTGGTAACGCCGCTCTGGCTTGTTCACGTGGAGAAGCTGTGGCTTGAAACCATCCCCCCAAAACAAGCCGAGTCCCTCAAGTTTATGGCGGCCTCCTCAACTTGAACAGTGGACGAAGCCCGTGCCTTACGAGCAGCCGCCGCATCTGGAAGGGCGAGCGCAATATACCCTTTCAGTTAGCTCAGCTCTGACTTCACACACACACACATCTCCGATCCACCAATGCCACTGGATTTCATGCGTTTCATTGTGTGATAGTTTGTGAACAAAAATGACAGACACCCATGTTTTAAAAGGCTATAAATACCAGGGACAAAACGCAAATCGAGGAACTAGTGGAAACAAGAAAATACCTGCTAAGACAACAATCGATAAAATGAATACTTAAAACGGTGACAAAAAAATGTGTACAATCTGATGTCTGGTGAAACTTTCCACGCTATTCGAATTTCACGACAATAGAAGTAAAAACATTGAAGGGCTATTGTTCTCTCCCGGTTTATGCCCAAATGCAGAGGTTTATCACAATGATGCTTGCAGAAGGCATCTGTTCTCTCTGTTAGTAATTATTGGGGGTCGAACCTGCGGGACGGATCGTAACTACCACGCTTCTCTAAAACATGTTAACTGTAGTCACACAGTTATTGTGAGAAGTTTTAAAGAAAGGACTACTACCTAGTTTATTACAGAATCACAGCTTCCCAAAATTGACTGCACGTTAACGTAATCGCCTTTGCATAAAGTTAAAACCACACCGAAAAACACACACTTAGCCAAGCACTGGTTTCATGGGCATGGTAGTGTGTGTGATGTTCAGATGAGCTGCTGCATACACATTTTGTAGCTCAGCACTGCCAGTCCAGCTGAACGTCGAAGACAAACCAGGCTACTAAAAATTTGCACGTTTTTTCTGCATTGCACGGGCGTTTTATGAGTTGGGAGAAGATTCTCCAGTCTTATGTTTACACGGTTGTACGCAATTGTTTTTTATATCAATCAAAGGTAACAACAGTTTATAACCAGTGTATATCCCTTCAAATAAGTGATGTATTATGCTGGATTGTTGTTCATTAAATGATTAGGTGTTACTTTGATTAATAACGTGAATTAGTCTCCTCACGTAACTGAAGCTTTCACAATGAAATCACCAGAAACCAGGAAGCAAACTTTCGTTCCCACGAACTCTACATTCCAAACTCCTCCGCTGATTGATCTGTCGCTGTCAGGTTGCCCCCGGACAGAAGGTATCGTTAATTTATTCAGAGTTGCTGTGGAGGAATTATATATGCTGTCATATGCGGAAGATTAGTGATAGAATACTTACAAACCAGTTATCTATAAGCCGTCGATTTTGATGCTTATTCTCTTGCTAACAGTTTTCTCTGAGTCCAGTTTCTGTGTAAACCCAAACATATAAATCATGAATTCAGCTCGAGAATGCACCAACCGTTCTTTTATTGCTACGGACTATGACTGTCCAGTACATCGGCCATAATATGTTGTGTATCATGTAGTTTAGATTTACGGATCTAATTGTCATTCAAAATATTAGTACACTAAAGTACAAAATTTAGTTTTCGAAGTCCATAACACACCACAACGACCTGACAGTATTGAAGCACAAACGAGAAATTAAGTTTCTACTTCCACCAAGAGTAGAAAATCCTGTGCTGGTAACCACCTCTTCAAGCCCGTGTTGTTAAATTATACTACTATACAGCAGTCAAGAGAACAGTTCTTGCGAAAAATAACTTGTTTTGAACGCAGTTGAATGTTCATCAAACGCCGTTAAAAAAACTCCACCCTGAACTATAACTGAAATGACCGGGTGATGAGGATGACGTCACCGGTTTATACTGTAATTGGTTGCCTAGAAAACAAAAGACATCCTTCTAGAGTTAGACCATTTATCATAAATCGGTTTAGAATGCTAAGTTCACGTGAATAGCGCGCGTTTAGTGACCTGGGGAACTGGTTGAGTTCAAGTGGTATGGCTTGCATGTTGTGAGATAACGTATCTTTTTTAGCACACGGTATTGGTAGCAACCTTACAATAAGAGACAAATAAACAGGAGCAGTACACAAAACAACGAAAATGAGTTATGTTTCTTCATGAGCTCCCTTCTGAAAATGTACAATAGTCTCGCTGACAGCGAAATTCAAACTAATCGACTCTTCTTTGTAAGTCTGAGCAGTGAGGAGGAAAATCCAACTTTGCCGTTCCATGTCCAAGCAGTTATCGTGTAAAACTAGAAAATTCCGGGTCACAGTAAAACAACCTCCATTAATCAAATTGGATAACCTGTTCGGCTTCCATTTGAGCGGCTTTATATCCCCAGACGCTTCTATTCTATAAAAGAAATTGGGATGTCGGTATCGAATGAAACTAGCCTATATATGTCGCACCAGTTGTTATGTGGTTTTGCCAACCGAATATCGTAGGCGTTCGATTTGTTAGTCACATGTTGTGTCGGTTAAAGCAATTTCCTTTTTAAAGACATTGGTTCCTTCCAGCTACTCGTTTTCTTGTTACATGGTGGATGCGTATGCATGGCGTATAGTAGGTCGAGTCAAAGGTCGAGTCACGTGACATCGTTGAGCGCTATACCACCGCGTTTACAATAGTACATTGTGTATGGAACAACGAAATGGGAAATTGTCCTGCTAAAAGGAGATTCCCGCTTAGGTGCATGCGGTTTAGTTTCATATCAAGGATGGAACCAACAACAACAGAACGTGGTTACTCGTCACTTACTTAATACATCTGAATAATTTGTTCCAAAAAAGATACAGAATTTCCCATTCCAAACACTGTAGTAAACAGCCCAGTTTGCACGTTTATCGTATTAATGTTCAACAAATCCATTACAGAAGATGTCATGGTATTCGCTTTGTCATCGATACATATGACCTGAACATTCCAAGCAACTAGTCCCATTGGGACACCTTGACATTCCGTTGGGAAATTTTGGCAGATTGGCCATATGGTTCCAGTACTTCTTTTAGAAATAGGCTACCTGAAGTTTCTATCGGTCTGAGAAAATCGGGGATGAATGTGCGTTTTGTTGTGATTAGAAACAAAATTTGTCACACAAAACAAGGCTGTTAATCCCGATCAGTAAGCCGTTATCCCAATGTTAATAGAGTACTTTCACGTTAGAGAAAAATATTTACGGAAGTTAGCTACAACCAGAATGTAATGAGAGACTGAACGATTTAATTGGCGTAATCAGCCAGCAAAAATCGTTGCTTGCGCAAATTACACAAAAAGCAATCTTTTTATGAAATCTCATTTTTACTGGTAATTAGCGGGAGATTTCGGTTGTTATAAGTTGAATATCACTCCCCGACAAAGATCTTCACTAGCGACGAGCCCTAACGAAGGCGGAACTGGAGTATAATGCTTTTTTTCTGAATGGGGTCGACTGGAAAGTCTAGAGGATTGCGACAGCTGCGATCAGTCATGAGTGATGTTCAGTTTTTAAATATTTTCCACCCTAAACCAATTATGCTGTGACACTTTCTCCGGTAAAAACAATTTCTGCGTACTGGTACTGTCCAGTTGGTCGGTCGCACATTGAATTAAAATTAAACTTAACTTATTGTAAAGGAATATTTCTACCTGTTGACGTTTTTTTAATCAAGGGGTAGATGACGAAATCCCGTCATTTGTCCCTGCTGGCTAACAGCAACTGTTAAATGAAATTCTCAACTTGTGTTCGGTTAGACAACCGGGTTGTTTGTGAGAATTAGCATATGTTTTAACTCCAATAGTGTGTCACAAAGAAGATACCAACAATCGCATTCAATTACGACAAGATTACCCTGTTAGCTACCAAAATGTATAAATGATAACAAGAGTTCAACCAAGAAGCATCGGTCGAATATAGAAAAGAGGACGTGGAGCCACTACGACAACGTATTTTCAGCCGCCTGAGAAGCAGGTAAGCTGTTTAGTCCATCTTTTTCAGTCTCATGTACCTTTCAGCCAGAGTGTGTTTAATGAAGATGCTGTTTTTTGCGTTTCGCTGCTACTACACCTCATTGAAATCGATAACTAATGCCTCGCAAACTCACGTTAGCACAGCTGAATTGTTATAAGGCTGTTTTAACTTAGGTCAAATCGATAGTATCAGAAGACGTAAAGTAAGGAATTGTTTGTAAAAATAATTCAGTAAATGACGTTCGTCGGTGCATCGCATAAACCATTTAGTTTTGAACGCTGAAAAATGGCTTCGAGAGTATTAGTTTTTCTCAGCTATGAAGATAATCAAGATGGAAAATTCATTGACGTTCATCAGTTAAGGATAAGAGGCCACATCAAGTAGTCTATGAAGAAACAATGCCTCATCATGCCAGTGTAAGTGATCAAAGGTCTGCTGTCCACTAACCCGTCAGTTATATGATACCAGGCATAATTTGTGAGATGAGACAATACACAGACTTAAAATCGAAAACCTGTTTTATCGGGACAAAAACAAAACCGTTAGAACACGAAAACTGGTAGATGCAAACATTTTGTATTGAATCTTCAGTGCCAAATTCACAATAACATGAAACGGGTTTTTTTATATCGGACAGTTACGGGGTGGTTAGGATGAATAGTGGATCGGTGGGTTAGGAAACGTCACTACGTCCAGGGCGTGCTCGAGCTCACGAACAATTGTTTCTGAATACACAGAGCCGGTTTCAGTCGATTGGTTGCGACATCCTCAACAAACAGCAAGAATTGGTATTGATATGTTCGCCGAGCTTGGTATTTAGGTTGCAAACGTTTCATCACCAGGCGAGGTGACATCATCAGTGCGTATGTGTTTCCGCGTATGTAGACAATAATGATAAAGAACATGTTATTGCCTATGGAAACCGAAACCTTAACAGAAGTGAAAGGAACTATTGTACCACTAGAAAGGAGATGCTCGCTCTAGTACATTTTATTAAACACTTCCGTCACTATCTCCTCGGAAGACGTTTCTTGGTTCGAACGGACCACTCATCACTCCAATGGCTGCAGAATTTCAAGGACCTGGAGGGGCAAGTTGCAGGTTGGCAAGAGTTTTTACAAGAGTACAACTTTGAATGTAAACACAGGCCTGGTCTGCGTCACCGAAATGCTGATGAATTATCTAGAAGACCGATTCGCGACGATGGCGATTGCCCCTCATGCACGGGGTACTCCATGATGATCACCAGCAGGCCAGAGGAGAATAATCGATGGGCTGCCATTCAAAGTAGCGATGCAGGTCTACAGATCATATACAGACGAATAAAAGAGGGGGTGCCACGTCCGACCACCCAAGAGATGGCAGGAAATAGTTGGGGGGCGCTTTGCTTGTGGTCGTTGTGGAACCATCTCTATATAGCCGATGATGTCCTTTATTATCAATATGGCCCGACATATGAAAGCCAAATTGTGGTCCCAGAATCGGCGGTTCGAATTGTTTTGCAGGAACTGCATGAGAATTTGGGGCACGCGGGCCAGAACAAACTTGAAGAAGCTGCAAGACGGCGTTTCTGGTGGCCCCACCGACGAAGAGACGTCAAGGATGTGAGCAGTAGTTATGGTCAGTGTGTACAAATTAAAAACCTCAAGAGACAACAATGCGCACCGTCACAGAGCATGCTGACGGGGTATCCGAATGAATTAGTAGAAGTTGACATCGTCGGGCCACTACCGGANGCAATAGTCTGAGGTTAATAGGTTATCTGGCAACAATCTGGGTACCAGGAAGTTGGACGACAGTCGCATCTCTCTTCCCGTTAGCAGGCAGTGCGGTGATTGTGCGGTGGAAGAGTGGACGCTAGCACGGTATGCGAGCAGGCACTGAGATACGGCTTCGTCCCATGAACGGGCTGAGGAAGGTGACCAACCAGAGCCCGAAGTCGGCGGTCAGTGAGCGAGAGACCACGTCTGATTGGTGGGAACTCCCGGACTGTGGGACCCCGTATATATATGCACAAGGACACGTTGTTGATCGAACTCTCTCGGTATCTGAGTTGCGTTAATACGTTGCGTTAATGAAATTTAAAAAAATATACGCTGAAACACTTACGCACTGATGATGTCACCTCGCCTGGTGATGAAACGTTTGCAACCTAAATGCCAAGCTCGGTGAACATATCAATACCAAAACCATCAACTGGAGCTACAAACACCATCACCACTGTTCCCAACCATCAGAAACAGCAAGAATCATAGACTGGGATGACGTAATAAGATTCTGAGTGTTCAGGCCGGGACCGTGGAGTGACCAGCGGTCTGCACGTGTTTTGCGATTGCGGGCGCTGGTTGCCTAAGTGTTTCGACGACATTGCCGTTCTTCGATAATACAAAGTTCAGCATCCATTTGGGTAAATGGTCCTTCACTCTAGAGATCAAGCACTTTTCCGTTCTACCTATGTAACTTTGTTTGCAGTTACAAGTAAATTACAACGTGAGATGGCACCGATAGGCGGATACCCCTTGATTGAAGGAACAGGCAGTTTCTGGATTCGGACTACTACACAAATTCGGCTGTGTTACTCGTTTAGTCGAACTCACTAGTCTTCGAGTTGTGTTGGTACATGCTATATTTACCTTTGAAAACAATTCTATATAAACCTTTTTCTTTTTCACAGTGACAACCTTTTGGGATGGCAGTTTCGGTCTACTATGTTTTACTATGAAACGTTTCGGATAGCCATTCGATTGTAGCATGACCCTGCCCTGGACATAGTGACATTTCCTAACCCACCGATCCACTATTCATCCTAACCACCCCGTAACTGTTCAATATAAAAAACCCGTTTCGTGTTATTTTGAATTTGGCACTGAAGATTCAATACGAAATACTTGCATCTACCAGTTTTCGTCTTTTAACGTTTTTTAGACCCTGTTTCAATTGTATCTTTCATGGATAAGCGCACATTTGTTAAGATTTTTAAGTTGGACACTAGGACATTCTTCACTGCTTTGCGTAAGATACTCAACATGTGAGGACGAATAGCAGAGCACCTAGAATTGAAATTGGTGCATACAGATGAAAGGCTGGTACAACTGAATTTAACGCCTGATCGGTCTTCTCATTTCACAGAATGAGGCAACCTGGATCTTAGTCATTTTCCTGGCGTTTCAGTTCTGTCACTCCAGATTGGTCAACGCATGCAAACTGGGCACGACAAAGTATGGAGCAAGACGTGTTTTAATGAGGAGTAGTGGACGATCAGGCAATTTGAACACTATTCAAGGGCGAGTATGCCTGGACATGTGCATATGATTATCCAGCCGTGCCTCGTGTGAGATGAATAGTACAGTGGTCAACGCGGTTGCTTACGAAGTAGATCAGTGGATGTTGACTGTCCCCACGAACATCTTCGAAGCGCAGAAGTCAGAGTTGCCCAATCGGACAGTAATCGCCTCGGCAACAGTCTGCAGACAAAATCTCCATTTTGATCGATGGTTGAAGATGACCAAATGAGTAGCAGTTGCGCTTGAAGCCGTTTCAGGCACTGTTCAACTAAACAGGAAGGGGCAAGTGAGTAGATACAATAGCCGGTTTTAGTGAACGGAAGTTTGTCTTTGGGGTGTGATGAAATAACTGGTGTTAAACGGAAACACGTGCACAAGTGCAGTCCGAAATCACTTTTCCATTAGCTTTCTGAGGTCGCCTTGCTTAAAAGACAGAGTAATAACTACATGTTTCGTACGCACACAGAGCGACGTAGATTTTAATTCGAGCGCGCACAGCACCTTCTGAATAAAAGACATTGAGTAGCTTTTTTACGAGAAAACTTCTTGCCGATTGTCTAGCTCGACCTGAAGTGTCATCATTGCAGACTTTTAACGCCCTACATGCTAAACATTGTGTGGGGTTTCCCTTTTGACTTGACGAAACGAACATGTAAGAGTGAATATAACTACTACTCGGTTTCCTGCACACTCTTGGTTGGACTGTTCTAAATTCTGTTCTTCATATGCCAGAAAATCTGATCGTTGCTGTCGGACTGTCTGTTATATTTAATATTGTTATGAGCTGAGTTAAAATTGAGATGAGGCTGGATTTCTAAGTTACTATGCAAGAAATGACGTTCATGTAGCATTTGCAAAGTGCAACTTCTTCAATTGTTTCAATCCATTGGCTAGACCTCAGGCTGCACATTTAAACGTCAGCCAATTTGCCAGCCCAGAAATGAACCCACTATCAATCTAACTTTTTGACAAACAGATCATCGGCAAATCCCTCGGTTCTTTCTTCTGGATGTTCACATATCATTCGTTACGTTTGACGTTACCGCTAGGTAATCATTTGTTTCTAGGAAAGATACACTGGTGAATACTGGAGGTAAGTCGAATTAGATCATTATTTTATCGGTTAAATTAAGGTCTTAGATGAACTGTTCCGAAAGCCATACTTTGTAACGGTCAACTTAGGGGTTTGAACAAACCAGTACACCATTTGTTCAGGGCATAGTGTGGCCACTTGTACGTGTTTAAAATGGGTCACAAAGGCAGATTCTCGTTTTTCACTTCCGGTAGACCGAATATCTTAGGAATTATGGTTCCTGTGGGACGGGTGTTTCCGAAATCGGTCACTACAATACTCCTGTTCTGTTTTATTGGGTACACCGTTTTAGGTATAATGTTATTTTGTTGCTAACGTCTTTGTTCGTCTTCGTCTTGATGAATTCGCAACCATCAGCTGCTGTTTTAGTCACATGTATAACGCTGACCAACAATCGTATTTCTCGAATATAAACGTGAGTTCGATTCAGTGGATCGGTCTACACTTTTAGAATAGCTCAAACGCAGAGGTACGCCGACTGAATACATGAACATACTGTCGGCACTTGACTCCCATACTTCAGCCCAGGTTAGGGTTTACGGTGAACTGTCTGACAGTTTCAGCACCATGAGTGGCGCACGTCCAGGCTGTCCGCTGTCACCATTTTTGTTTAATTTCGTCATAGACGAAATAATGGAGAATCGTATCCGGCACGCACAAGATGCCGGCGTGAACCTCCCACCTGGTGAAGGACTGAGTGATCTTGATTACGCTGACGACACGGTGTTGCTGTTCGACAAATTTTGCGTTCTGCCAAATACTTCGGATTGCGCTTTGCAGCCTCAAAGTGCAAAGGGCTTCTGCAGGGTTGCTGTGACTACGAAGATTTGATGTTAGATAATGTAGTGATGGAAGCTGTTGACCGGTTCGCATACCTGGGAAGTTGCATCAGCGGTGGCGGTGGAGGTGTAGGGAATGAAATAGAAGCGCGTATCTCTAAGGCTAGGGCGGTATTCGCTAACTTGAGGCATCTCTGGCGACAGAGGTGTATTTCT
>QNGE01001967.1:0-65222 GCA_008508345.1 Paragonimus westermani | reverse complement strand
CATCTTTGTGAACTTTGGGAAGACCGTACAAACGTGGAATGACAGTTCCCGTAGGCCTGATACGTTCGAAAGTTGAAGCGTCGATAACGTCTGCTTGCTTCATTTGTCGGAGTACTTTGGATAAGCTTTTCTCTATTGCAGTCGTTTTATCTGATAGAATCGATGACATCTTGGTAAGGTAGTCAGTTTTGTCCAGTAAAAATAATCCGGTTCCTTTGTCCGGCTTTATGAGTAAAATATTTTGGTTGGATTGCAACTCTCTCATAGCGTTTAAGTGTTCAGGCTTCAGTAAGCTGCACTTAGGCACCTTGCTATTCAGATAAGTGTAGTAAGCGTTCGCAAGAAATGTGTAATTTACATATTAATAACATGTACTAAACAACGCTGATTTTAGTCATCCCGTTTTTATGGTGGATGATAGAGTTAATGCAAACAACTGATTGTACAGATTTTCAAACAGAACTTTTAAATCAACTGACTGTTTTCCGTTTTAAATAACACCAGTTAGGCTCAAGTGAAGGTACAACACACAATATCGTTGAAATTCAGTGGATAAAACTTTGGAACATACTACTCAGAGATGTTCAAGATGTTTGAACAGAGTTTAACAGGATTCAGCCGGGTAGGCAGTTGTCATTCAAAATTTGATTTACTTGGTCGCAGCGTTGCAAATCCATACATTGAGATCCATATTGGTTCAATAGCCTGAACAGAAACCTTTCAAATAGCTTGAGTCACTTTTTCAGATCTTTCCCGAAGCGGCGGTGCAGGAACAATTTGTTTACAGTCATTCTCACCCAAGCCAACACACTTTCAGTGGTTCCTTTACAATGTATGATATGAAACCCAAAATCTTGGAAAAGGTCCTTAAACTTCAACCTAACAAGTGTGTATTATAGAACTCACCTAATCTGTTAGGAATCGACTGGATCTTCGTCAAACTTTTAGTGACACTGTGAGGATCGAATAGTTGAGTGAAGCCAACATGGCTATATTTCAGAGGTTGCCACTGGAGATGACGTAAAGGAATCAGAACCGGCTGAATAGAAATGAGTATAGGACTAATTATTCAGTTTGAACACGGCTACTAAAATGGTGCGCATGGTAGTGTTCGGAGTTGACAGAAAACGAAGTTTTTTACGGCAGTTATTTTGTGCATCAGCACAATTTGGTCTTCCCATTTATCAACCATTTAGCTGTGTTCCGTAGAAGCAAATTTGCGAAGTTAATTCGCCAAAATGTAAACGGTATGGCTATGTGAAGAAGATAAGCTACTAGTTTATATATAATCAGTGTTTGTGCATTCTCTTTCATGCTGTGTTTGCACAACAGAACGTGCCAGCTGGAACAGATTGAAGAACACTACCTAACCGGAAGCGGTTGTAAAAGGTCAGGTAGCAATGACGATGTTGCATATCTCCCCGGAATTAGCTGTCGCACAAACATTAATAACCCTTGCCAATTAGGTCAGAATTGTTACCAGCTGAGCTAAGGAGGTCAACGAATACATTTTAAGGCCAGTGAGGCATTTACGACAAGTCAGGGAGTGTTTGCTAGTTTGTAATAGTATTGCGATACGTATGAAATATAGTGCTGTGTGGGCTTCCCCTGGTGTGGTTTGTCTGAAATGAAATCTTCAAAGTCACGAAAGATCATTAGCCATTGTTACGCATCTAGTGAAATACTCTGCCTGAATTATGAACAGGATAGGTCCTGTAGATTGACACTGGAATTGCTGATGACTATGTAGTCACAATAGTGAAGTGCAAAATCTGGTTTAGTGGTAAGTAGAAAATAACTTTGTTCCATCTAAATACATCCAAATGCTTCTGGTGCTAAAGTACTGTGAAGCAAGACACCCACTATGAGATTTTTACATAACAGTCGCCAGATAAAGCTTCAAAATGACACGTTGACTCGTAGGTTATATGGGCGGAAGCTGCTATATTAATTTGTCACGTTTGTCAACAGATTGTACGGCAGATTGTACGGTATGTCTCTACTTCAAAAAATATGGTAAAATATACTCCTAGGACCTCCAGGTGGGTCGAAACTATTGTCCCCACCACGTAAGTCCCAGTAGGACTAGGTTCTAACCGGAATGCCAAATTGGAGTTCAATACACAAATGACGAATTGTGCATAAGCAGACAGCGTTTTTACATCTTGCACCTCTACTGCTTTCTGAATGCTGGTTACTGCTTGGTCTAATCCGCCCAGGTTATTTGTATGGTAGAATCGACCTTCCTATTATAGTGTCATTGCCCAGCTTCCGATACAAAGTATCCCGGAAATATTCAGTTCACTTCGTTGCTAGCTCTAGCGCAGTTTAATCTTTCAACCGATGAAGTGTGGTATTTTGAAATAACACTGAAATGTGTTCTTTTAATCTTTACATAAATGGGATAAATAAAATGTTTGATAAGATTTAGTTAGTTAAAACCCTGAAATGACGTTAATCCTTATATGGGTAGATTTGATTTGTATACGAAGATATAGGTGGTAGGATGCTTTTCCCAACAGCAATTTGTGCGCTTGGCACATATGTTTATTTAACCGAGCTTTTACAGGAGCGAAAATGTGTTAGTAACCGTCTGTAATTATGTTTCTATCATGATCTGGGTTACTTTTACGTGCGTGATGAAGTTGCACAAAGACTTGATTCGGAATACATCGAATGTTTTGCGTTCTTTTATCATACTCTCAAAATTCCTCCGGGAAAATCTGGTTAGCTGAAATAGGTGATCAGCAATTGTACCAGAGATTAAGGACTAATCATTTTCTCTTGAGAAAACAGAAGTTTACACTAGTAAGAATGTAATTTCCGCACTTTTTTGAAAAATTCGAGGGAAACTATACATCTGACAAACGTATCTACGGTGTTCGTTTTCAACCTTAAATGCAGTACGTTTATACAATAAATATTTGAACCATTCCATGTTAAAACAAACGAAAGAGTAGAAAGTTTGTAAGGGTAATAGCGTTAACTTCTGATTCCAAGTAGATGAGGCTGTTGTATTCAAGAGGATATCAGAGCAATACCTGATCCTGGCCTCAGCGACGCAGAATGTACAGTACATTATGAGCTTAAGTGCGCCGCAGTTATACACAGTTACGCATCGCGGGATACACACAGATCAGTTGAAAACCAAGTCCATTGCTGTTTGTTTGTGTAAATTTGTCTAAACAGCGCGTTTTTCTAACTGACACTGAAACTTGCGAATTACAGGTAACGTTGATCAGCATGTAATTTTATGATAAAGAAGCATACACATATGCAAATCCCGATACAGGTGATATTCACTCCAGTGCATTTACAATATGGAATTTGGCTTCATCACAATTCCCGTTTCCCTTATGTCTATCTTTGAAGCGTTACAATCAATTTGCTTAATGGGGCTCTTTAATCCGTCCCTCGGCACCTACGCTTGTCGCAGTACACATAAGACCAGGGGTAGGAATGTTGATAACTGAAGTACACTCGGCCACTCGTCAAACGGCCTCGTTGATGAGTGACTTCAAGATAACGGTGTACAGACGTCCTTGACAGAAACTGACTTTCTTCTTTACAGCTTCGAGAACATTCTCTTCATAGCAAATCAACCTATATCTGTTTACTTCGAACAGATGGAGCTTGGTCACTAAAGCATGGTGATTTTTGGCACCAACATAAAGATGAAGGGTTACTCAGGTATGTCTCTTGAGACTAGATATTTTTCTGTCTAACTGAATGAGCGTCACAGCGCTATTGCTCTGTTTGCGTGCTACAGCAGTATATTGGCTGTTGATAAGACGATCAGTTACACTTCAAGAATTTGTCACTTAACGTGCCATGAAAGTTTAAGTCACTTATCACATAATGCAGTAACGTGAGTGTCTAGCCAATCTATTAATTACATGGAAGGACAGTTTTCCTTATTTCATGTATGCGGTCGACATCATTTCCGTAGAATGTTTACATACCTGCCTTCTTATCTAATGTTTTCAGCCTGAGTCTACTAGTTAGATTCGTTTGCAAGTGTCTTACTAGTTTGAATTGCATGGTTGTAATGCAAACTAGTGTCGTTATGGCATTTTCGAGAACAGAATAGATTTCCTGAGCCGTGATTCAGTCAGCAAAACGTTTAGCTGTCAGCGACGTCCTGCTCCATTCATAAAATGACAAATGAATTAGGAAGATGGTAAATATTCGACGAGAACATGTAACTTTTGCGAACGTAGAATATACCGAGTTAACTCAAAGCCTAAGGAGGTATTATCTATGAAAGGCTTACATATCAATTACATCAGCGCTATCACGTTGATTGACAAGCCATTTGTTTGTAAAATCGAGACAAAAAATGAAGCACGGGTTGTAATGACTGCAAAAAAGACCAGGCTAGCTGAGCGCTTCCAAGTTTGACTGATGTGTACTGATGTGAGAGAAAGTGTACGGCTCACAAAAACATTTGGCGCTTCTGAAGTTTTAGGGTGGAACGAACTCACATACCTCACGTTTGGTTTACCTAACTACTGTTTTGCACTGTAATTGACGTCCATGTGACCATACAAGTTTGGGTCAACAGTTCAACTCGATCAGTTCAACCACAACAAAGCTGCTGTGATCCTCTTTGACTGTCCTTTCGATGACGTGGCTACAGTTTCTTTTAGCAGACCGGTTGTTTCAAAGTGGCTAGAACAGGCTTCAGGGACGTTAGTGTAAACGGTTCACCTGTCAAAAATGAGTCTACAACCTTAACATCGAAGAAATGCGTGACACTTTACTTTGTCACGGAATGTATGATGGACTGTTGTACTAAGAATAGATAAGGTGGTTTACAGCGCCAAGAGGCTATGCGGACCAGGTGCACATTTAAAGAGCAATATCTTCGCTGAAGGTTGTGGTAATTGTTTTGCTAGCGATGATCTACAATCCACTCACTCTGAGTGGAGGACGAAATGAGGTTTCCTAGGTTATGGCAACTTGAGTTGCTCGTATGACCTTTTGTGGATGGAGGCTATCCATCTTGTCACCATTTCTTTTTCGTCTGACATGACGCACTTCCATCGACAAATGAAAACACCTAACACACGATTTACACGGAGAAGGCTCAAAGATGCGACGAAGTTTTCCCTCTGGAAGTTACGTGTGAAAATTTTTCTGTCGAAATTCTAGAAGGGAGAATTAATGGTGACATGAGAACCACGACGGCACGAAATGTTTTGACTCAATTCAGATATGGACTGCTACTCACTCAGATGGACGAGGCGAGTTGATCCGTTGTGATACTAAAACCAATGGATTGAAGCACGAACGTTTATCCGCAAACGTGTGCGGAAACTTTATCGGATAGTCCACTCTGGTGATAGCCACGTTCCTTGAATCAGCTTTGTACAAGAGTTCGGGTGATAGAACAAGATTGGCCACCTATATTGGCTTTGGAAATCACTTACTCGTAAACTCTCAGAATCTGTTCGGTGTCATATTGGTCAAATGGATTTCGGATTATTAAACTGCTTACAATGCTGTTTTCTGAACTGCAGCTGAGAAAACACAGCATCAGGTATTCTAACGGTGAGCACTGAACGTCCATAGTTTTCTTATCCAGACGTAGACAAACTCGGAATTGCTGTGTCCAAGGCCATTAAACACACCTTTCAGGTGCAGTTCCACGCCGATTTGGTATTCAACAGCATGCGGTGTTCGTTCTATGGTGTTCAGTCGGGAGAAGCCATACAGAACATGTGAACTTATGTGCCAATTGATAGGTGGAACAATGTTCGATAGCGCAAAAGTATCATATAGGTAACGGATGCTGGGAACGGGTTTACTTACGCAAATGCAATAACCTTATCATTTCCACGTATAGTGCTTGTGGACCCCCAGTTTTTCGACAGAGACCGCAAACACGACTTAGTGTGTGGAATACACTGGTTAGTACAATTGTGTATCCAGTTGCCTTCTATTATAATCCGATATTGAAAAAGTCCAATAAATGACTCAATATGTTTGATATTTCCTAGCCTTCTTATCCACCACTTCAGAGACGTCAGAGAATGTTGGACACCGTCAATTTTAGTTTAAACCTATCTAGCAAGAATAGATCCAAACATACTGGAGTTTTTGTTACTTATTTCTAAACTGAGTGCTCATCGCGATCATCGTTTATCTAGTTTGGTGGGACTGTTTGGAACCGAAAAGCTCCACCAACCGTTCTGGCTTTGCTGTCTGTGTTCTAGCCATTCATAAAAAGAAAAACCTGTCTGCTTCAAGTATTGAGCCAGATTTAGCAGTTTATAGGAAAAAGTGTCAATCGTTAGTGGATATGTTAATATGCCTATAAGCATGCTTATGAGTGTATGCTGCAAGTCCACGGTTGTCAGTGCTCGTCCAGATAGTAGTCAGTTTACACTTGGGAATGGATCCTCGGTTGGGTTGAATGAAACTGTTGAGATGTCAATCACAAAATGCGTTTCTTTCTAACGTTTTCCAATCAACCACATGTAAAACATGAATCATCGTTGGATATCTTAACCTTTCCACTGCACAATCTCTTGTAATTATGTGTACTTACAAACCACAAAAAACAGAGATACATTTACCTTGATCGAATGCAGAATCGATGCACAGTTCTTGCCGTTGTGTACCATGGTCAATGATGCTAACATCATTTTGTGGCTCTTGAGTAACGCCCTGACTGAGCTGTGTTTTGTCCACTTAACAAACTTGACTAGAGTGGTTCTTGTGTGACGTGCAATTTTAAACAATTCATTTATCGTTTCTGTAAAGTTGACTTCATTCAGTGTCTTTTAAGGTGTCTTTTACACTTATCAGTTAAACGCGCCTCAACGATTTCAGTCGAACAGTCGGTGTCACCATCTGCTAATTTACAGGTCACCTACCCACATCAATAAGGATGTGGAATCCTCTAAATTGACAGAACCGGGCACCAGTTGCAGACGAGGATTTCACGAGCACACACCAAGTCCAGTCAAACGCCAGGATGTAATCATGATTGATACACTGTTAATCGCTGTCACAACCGCACAGGTCTACAAACAACCTGCAGCCTATATCACAGGGTACTCACGGTTGATCCGCCATCATAGTGTCAGTAGATTCGGACATTTGTTAAACGTCCATTCTGCGCCTCATCCGGTAAACTGGGGCGATTGTTATCAGAGGCTTCAAACTCATTCAGACTGTACTGTTGGCCACTCCTACATTACCCTGGGAGTGGTTATGTCTGTGCACTAACAGACGACTGATATTTCGTTATTAATCGTGTCATGGTTTGAGTCTGTGCAAATAGTTTCAACAGTTTATGACAGACACATGTAAGGACACAGTGAAGATTAAATAAATGATTCAGTCAAGTCTTCCTGATTCAAGATTTCAACTTACAGTGAGCTAAATTGCCAAGTGATGCACTCTTTTGAGAAACGAAATTTTTATGCCATATTTAAAAATTTCAGTTATGCAAGCTTCCACTTTGTCAGAGGTGCCGACCTTATTCAGTAATATACATGATGCTAAGTCTAGTGTTATAGCGCGTGAAATCACCAGCTACCATACACAAAATTGTAGACAAGTGCTCACAAATAAAATCCCGGTCGTAGGCGGTACTGTGTGGTGTTAAAAAATGTTTGAGAACGTAACTGAAAAAAATCTGTTCTGCTTTGTGAGTCGAGGACTCCAAAGCTTTACAGTTGATAGCCTGTATTGTGTACCGCCAACTTTGAATTTATAACAAATTTGGATGATGTACGCAATATCAACGTCACGACAGTTGGAAAATTATACTGAATAGTCAGCCCAGGAAATTTGGGTTCCCCATGTTCCTCAGCTTCACTTTCAACATCTGAATGCCAGCAAGTTTTATACAACGTAAACACTTCCCGAATCTTATATTGTCCCACTGTAAAAAACCCTCACCCACCAACAAGAAAGCCAAGGACAATAAACATTATCATAGGGGTAGATGTTCTGTCCACTGGCTGAGTGCTGAGAACCAAGTGGAAACTCACTTGGTGGTTCTTATCTCACAAACTGACAGGCACATGTTGTTCACATGAGCTAGACTCGAAGATTGGAGGTGAACAGGCTTCATGCAAACAAAATGCGAGGCAGTTTAGTTCACCACAAAAATGGCGTATAGTGCCCACACTAGCACGTGGTTCGGAGTTCAGCATGATGGCAGGAAATGTACATGCACTGTCGGAACAGTCCGATGTTTTCAATAACCAACAAAATTAGTAATTAGTCATACACCGGCTTTCCACATTGTTTAGGTTAAACTTAGTGACCTAGTAGCGTATCACAAACTTTGTGTAAACATGTGCTTTTCCCTGTTTGTGCAATTGTTTCACGATGCTGCACGAGCCGTTCGCTGAAAGTTTAGCTGCATCATACTACGCAGATCTTCTCAATTACGGTCTGGCTTGAGAAGCCCACGCGCGATTCCGTAGAATATTCCACTTCTCTGGCATTGGTAACTAGGATGAGTGTGCTAATCATTCCGATGTTGAGCGAACACTTTTTGTGAATTCAGTGCTTTGATTATCATTTGGTAATTTTTCCAATCTCAGTAAGTTTTCCAAGTCGTATTCACACATTCAGCCGTCAGTGATAGTCGATGTAGGTAAATCTCAGGTCAGCTAGGCTGTAGAGTAACATGTATCTATCCTCTCGACATAGTTGGTGAGTTCCAAGAAATCTGTTGGTCCAGTCCAATTGTATGTGATTAC
This sequence comes from Paragonimus westermani, assembly GCA_008508345.1. Classification (NCBI taxonomy): domain Eukaryota; kingdom Metazoa; phylum Platyhelminthes; class Trematoda; order Plagiorchiida; family Troglotrematidae; genus Paragonimus; species Paragonimus westermani. The sequence continues at coordinate 56,496 of QNGE01001967.1, read as the reverse complement.
ACGCAACTTCTGGACAAGTTACAGTAGCTAACGTAGTCAATAAAAAGGAAACTCTACCTTGTATTTTTTTTTACTCAATATAAAAGCCGATTTGTCGATATTTGGCTGATATTCACTATCCAGTTATATGTTGTTTATGGTGATTGTAATGTGAAAAAGTAACTGTGTAATTCCGCACAGTGTATCTGGTTGTTATTCATTACACTTTCACAAGTGTCTCCAACATTTTGGAGTGCGGACGTGGCGGAATGAATAATGAAGACGTACAGATTGGAACGGACATAATGTAGACACCCACCATAGGTTGGGGAGAGTTCGTTATCACAGCTACTCTATCCTGACGTTTCTGTCATGTCGAATACGGTGTATGTAACAAAATTGAGTAGTTTATCTTTAGCGAAGAACACTACCTGCTGGTTGTCACTTACGTAAATTATCCGAATTATGTCAACAGCAACGAATGCCGAGGTGTATTGAAAAGCTCCCGCGCAGTTGATGATGCTGGTTCCATTTTCCGTTGTGCCTGCGTGAATTTTTATCTTTCGGGTGACACTCCCATTTGGAATACGCAACATTAGTTGTCACCTCAGTGATCTCTTTGTTCTATCAGAATTAGCACGCGCCGTTTGCCTCGGTTTGTATTAAACATGCAGATTTGACGAACATCAAACTCTGATTTATGGCGTGCGCAAGTACATGTTAGGCTATGTGACAGGTGGGTTTCCGTTTCGAGTTTTATCACAAGAAATCAAGCTGTTAGTGTTAACTCCTTTGAACAGTAACAGAAACAACATTTTTCATTTAAGTTAAGCTGTATATTACCTCAACTGTGTGACGAACTCCGAAATATTGTTTGGTGAAACCAGTCACAGTTCAGTATGAGGGATTGTGTTGTGTTGGAAGAAATTGTCCTCCATCGTAACAGCGGAAGAACCAGTCAAATTCCGCTCACGTTTTGTGCGCTTGAAACATTTGGGCCACAAAACTGAACGTGTAACTGCCCATGCTTCCGAAAATTGTTTTGCAACAATCACTTTAATACCACCTTAGTGAGTCTACAGTCTTAGCAGGTGGCCCTCCATTGTTCGACATTTGGCAACGGCCTTATTGGCCGTACCGAGAGATGACAGGATGGTATCATTGTCAGGATGAACCGTACCAATCAAGTAGTGTTTTTGAGCAACTTCGTTTCAACGTTACTAAAGTACACCACTTCTGTTCTGAACAGTGGTTAGGCACCGGACTGGGATCAGGACGGCTGGGTACTCTGGTCGTTTTTGAGTTACAAGTTGCTAACGGGCAGTTCTAAATTCGGTTGAAGCTGCTGTCTTATCTAGAGATTGCGGGCCATTTCCGTTTTGACGAGTTTCACGCGAGTTATCGGTGTAGGCTTACGTCAGTGGAACAATGGGCTTGTTGATTCAAACAATAGTATATGACTGTGGTGTAAATACTGTGTTCGAATTTCGGGAGGTTGGTCAAACCGTGCGGCGGTCTTAGCCGAACATTAAAGATAAACGTTGACAAGCTCATGTTGAGCTATTCTCGTCTTTGTTTATTTGGAAGCACTCCGAAAACATAGTGGCCCAAGTTTAACACCTAATTTCGCCGACTGATTTCATTCTTCCAGAGATGACAAAATAACTCTTGGGCGCTCAAGGCAGGTCTGTCACAATTTTTGGAGGACAGCAATATCCTAGTAAGTAGTTGAGAATCAGTCTGCCGCGTTCTATCGGCATAGTATCAGCTCACTTATTTGGTTTGCTATTGAAGTTCTGGAAAACGTGTTGGTTACCGCCTAAAATTGTCGTGCTATATACTAGTGTTATATACCACTGTTGAATCCGCAGTCAACGGATTCTCGTCTGTACTTGAGTCGTTTACGCTCGTCTCAGCGAATCATGAAGTGTTTTGGATGCTTCTAAGTAGGTATTTAGACAACAAAAATGACCTGATGAAAATTTGAATATAGGTGTGCATAAGAGGGTTCAGTAGTGTGAGTTGATTTCCGGAAAATTTGACGTTGTTACCCCAGTGAAACCGAGCCATCTCTTAATTCCCTTCTTAGTTATATCTCACTGGACTGATGATCTCACAGTTAGTCTTCAGCGATGTAAGGATAGCCTTAAGTTAGTTTTGAGCAAGTGGTCATCTGATGAACGTTTACTGATTCGGAGTCCACTGCTTGTTATTCAACGCAACTATTATTATGGTAATGCATGCCATACCAGAAGAACATAGTTTTTCAATCCATAACGACAAAATATAGGCTAGACATATTCAAGGGCAATCTTCATTAGATGAGGTTTTCCTGGTCGTACGGCTGACTACATCCAAGGAAACTACGTGCAGTATACACCGACTTCAACTATGTGAGCGGCAATATTACATTTGTAATTATGGCTCTTGACCCATCCATGCTCAAGCCATGGGTGCACTCTGGGCTCACTGGTTCAGGTGACGGATATGCCATATGCGCAGCCGGCGGGATAAAGCTCAGCTTGTTTGGTTCAGAATAGTTGATCTAATCCAATCTATTCAACACCCATCAAGCTGTTCATGCGACGGCGCATTGTTATATGACATATTTATGACTCCAACTTCTAGTCGCTTGGTCCAGAAACTGCTCACATCAAAAGTCAGCAAATCGGGGGTTCTAGTGGTTACAGTCAACTCGTTTGTCTCGGACATCCATTCAGTTATGAACGACGAATCGGCCTCGCCGACGTTGAGTGTAACGGTGACCACACCATTGATGATCCAACGAACAAGACCATGTCTCCACAGACGTTTGTAGTTCACCAACCTATTATCATGCCAAGAAAACACTCTGTTGTTGAGGCTAGACATTCTACGGACTGCATGGCTCCTGAAGTGATTGTTGTTCCCTCGTTGCAAATTGTACGGTTGCATCAGACTCCACTGTACCTAAAACTGAGACTCGCATCAACTCGACCGATTCACCGAGTTGTCGAGTCTACCTTCGTCAAGATCCTCCAGTACGTGCCCATGAAAGTTACACGAATGAAAGCTTTTAAAACTGAAGATGTTGTGGCGGTCAAAGGAAGATGACAGAGTAGGCCATCAGTCGTGCGAGAAAGCAGGACTCTGATTTTTGTGCGGACGACCGTCATAGTTGTTGAAAATCTCCACCTTCCGGAACGAAGGCAAAAGTCAGTTTTCGTGGGACATAGTAGATCTCATTTTACTGAGTTTCTGTTGTTTATTTTATAGACAAGAGACATCAGCAAAATGAAGAATTATAATTGGTGCTGACGCTCTCGCTTTCTTATTGGTCGGCTCGACTCCGCTTGTAAATCATTTGTTTTAACGCGTGAAGCACTTAAACAACTTGTTTTACTCCGGTGCTGGTTACAACAAAATCTGATGCTGGAGCAGCTTGCCATCCTGGTTAATCCCCGCGCTGACATGCCAGTCTGTCCGCGTTTTCGGCACTAATTGGCCGTAGACTTCTGCGAATCACTGGTTGACTTCGTATCGATAAGTTTGTCCAATCCAATTTCTTTAACATAGTCATTTGACTGTTGTAAGTGGTGGTTTGACTGAACTATTTTTAAAATAAGTATTATTAATGTCATAAGCCAGGTGTAACTTGTGAGATACGATTTTCAGCACCCAATCATCCAGCGTTCGTTCTCCTCTAGTGGCCGGGTGACTCAGAGCGTGATTAGGTTTACACTGAGTTTACAACAATTACACCATAGAACAAAGGTAAAATTTGATGATTATTTAAATTTTTATGAAACGGTATACAGGGATTCGGAATGTCGAACTTTCGCGAATCATCAGATGAGAGAAATACCAACCTCATTGAAAGTGCGAAAACCAAGCTAGGGAGAAGATTGTTTAGACAAGAATTCACCAGCTCATAATCTCAGAGTAAATTGATAGTCAAATGTACCCTTCGAAGTTATTTCTGGATGCTTGGTGAAAATTAATCAAATGGCGAACTGATGCTTGAATATTCCTTTAGCAGCATAGAAATAATGAACATTTCCATCGGAGTGATGAGACAAGCCAAACTGCGCTCTTGTTTGAGAATATCGCGGAACTGAAGTTTAAAAAGTCAGTTTTTAGAATGAAATTAGATTGGTCATCAGACGCAGTTGCTTAAAACTTGTGTTTGGGAAACTTCGTCTTGATAATGTTCTTCCACATAATAACGTTTTACAAAAAGCTGATATCCACACGATAGTCACTTGAAGGATGCATATTATTAACAAACAACCGTTACTTTCCAATCATTTCTATGGTGCTAGTGGGCATTTGCTAGCCTATAGTGTATTCGCTGAAAGGTGGCCTATTTTAATCTGCATAAAAGGTTGCTAAATATCGGTAAGAAATCAGTTGAATAGCTGTTCAGCTCAAGTAGCCACAAACCGGTGGTCTGTGGGATGTGTCCAGGTTTTTATTCCACGGTCGCCTACTGTTCTGGTGGTGAATTCTGTTATTGACATAATACCGTAAAGGTGAACCAACTGTTCACAATATGGTCAGCAATCACTGGGATCAGATATTTGCAGAATATTTGCATCTTCTCAGAAGCATGCTTTGAAAGCAATCCACCTGTTGAAGCCATCAAACTTTGGAGTGTGCTGTGTAATCAAACCAAAGGCAGTGATGGCCCAGAGGTATCGTCTGGCTTTCGGCGTTCAGCTGGAGCTGGTGCGGTTTCAGATCATCGTACTATTTCGTACGGATAATGCAAATCTGCTGCTTCATTGTCGAGCTGACCCCATGCGGAAGACTGATTTTTGTGTGTGAATTTTCATCTTACAACACGTTTTTTTTATCGTCTAAGTGAACTGGATACAGCGCATCTATTGTTTCGTGCTTCACTCTAAGCGTGTCATCTAGGTGGACAGTAATAGTCTGTACTTCAAAATCACATGAAGCTTCAACATTACAGTCAAGTGGATTCTGGAATAGCCATCTAACAGACATTTTAAAATAAGATTCTAAATTATCTTCTGACATGTCTCAGAAAATATTCACCAGTGTGAATATCGAGTCAAAATTGGAACCTCCCATATGGTGATCAACTTATATTTCTTCGTCCCATTGATATACGCGAATAAATCACAATTAAGATTTTTAACCGACTGAATATCCGGCTGAAGATGATTAATAGGGACTGTCAAGTCTGTGGTAAACGTCTGTTCACAAATCCGGTGAATATTTTACATAAGGAGTTGTGATCGAATTTTCGGTTGCAGCACTGAACAAATGTTTTTACGAATCGTGGTGGAATATTGCCACAAGGAAGCCAACACACTGCTGTAAAGTAAGACAACTCAGTGAACTCAGAGACAAGCTCTTTCATAATACAATATAGTATGATTAAGCCCATGGATTTTAATAATGTCCACTGATAGAACAGTAGGTTTTAACACGGTTGTTGAAAGCCATGCCAACTGGGGAACATTCTACGAGAATCCATCCACATTAGCCGACTTTTTATTTGTCGCAACCGAAGCGCCTATCACACAGGAGTCTACCACACCGGTTGTAGAACATCACAGTTTATTAAATCTAGGTCAATGCCCGGCGTCGTTTTCTCGCTTCCTCCAGAGTGTCATCTCCTGTTACGTTGCCATGCGTGTTATGCATTTGAAAAACCGTTGAGCGACATTGTGTGCACTGCAGACGCCGCGGGTGAATGAGGGGGATTGTGATGTTTCACATGTATTAAAACGATCATTCTGACATAACGGAAACCCTTTTGATTTGTCCGTAATCTGTTAAATTGTTATGCTCAGTTTGATTAACTACAGTTTTTTGCCCAATTCTGACAATTTGAAGCGGATTTTCACTTCTGGGATGTATCACAGCCAACGATCTCTTTGTACACGGCCTGATGAAAGTACCGTCGGTGAGCGGCAGTCCACTCCCAGGATGTATGTAAGCGACCTTGCAGCTGGATTTATTTATGGTCTGACTTCTAGCTGTGCTAAAATTTGAGTGTTTCGTTCACAGTATATTCTCGTGCCATTAGAACAGAGGTTCCGGGCAAAAGTACTCTTTTGAACGATTCTTTTTCAAATTTCTATTGATAAAATTGTCAATCACTGAATGAACAGCATACGGATGCGACATATATTAGTTTGGACGAGGAGTGACATCGTATGGGATGACAACGAAGACTAAGCGATCCTGTCAGATCTGATAGAGATCGCCCGCTAGGGTACCGCAGTGCATTGGGTGGACAGGGAGGGAGGGAGGATTAAGACATGTAAGGACATGGTTTGTTTATTTTGAGTTGTGGTACGGTTGGTTGCAATCTGACCACGGGAGGTGAAACGTCTCTATGAGTTTATTTTGTGTGTGCAGTTCCGGTCGCAGCATGTGAATAGCGGTAGGTTCACATATGCGTAACCGACGTAGACGTATATCCTTTAAGAATCTACCGGGTATAAGGTAGAACCGTTCCAATGCCTGAGCACTCACAATCAGATGATCAGCGTTAGGAAGATGTACCTAAATAGAGCTGTTGACGTCATGTAATTAAGTCCTTTCTGAGTGAAGCTGAGTGATGTCCTTTATTCCTCCCAGACGTTGCTGTATTGTGTGGTCTCTGCAGCTAGCTGCCCAGAGACAATTGATATTATATAAGCAAATACAACTGGTGAAGCCTGACTACCGATCTTCAAGTCATGCCACTAACATGCGTCGATTTCACAAGGTGTCGCTGGCTTGAGCTGCCTCATATACCATCTTTAGTACTTTGTTTAATTTACGGTCGACGAGCACACTCGTAACATCTGCTTTGAAGGACAGAGGGTAGTTATTTCTACCTTGCATTATGCTTGACAGCTTTCTGTAACCAGGCATACTTCAAGTGACCTTTTGGGAACACCTGGTTGTTTCTAGAGATGCTGAAGAATCTTGTGTGCAGGTTATCTTTTGCGTGAGATGTTAATGTGCGGAACAAAGCCCGTTCCTGTCACAGAGATGCGAATTTAGTGTAATGGACAAGACACTTAGGTACCTCAATTCTTCAAGTTGACGTGCAAAGTACACGTTGTTGAGAGTAAAAACGTCACTGGCGCGTGCGCACTGAGGATGATGTGGACTGGGAATATCAGAAACGGACTCGTGGCAAGCGTGAAAATTTACCGGAGGAACTGAGGGGGAGATCATATGGTAAGGACAACATGCACATCTAGTTACGAAAATCCGTTGCAAAAATTCGCCAGAAGTCCCTGTGGGTTCCATATCACGGCGTTACACTAAAGCCCTGGTTCCCAATCTAAACCAGAATGGCACTTATTTGGAATGGAATAAGCTTTCTCTCTGATCGGGCCTCTCATCCACTGGTCACACCGAAGCAAGTGCCATTCTCCATGACCCCGAACCCATGCTCTCATCGGATTTCTAGCACTGGGGGAGACACATAAGTAAAAACCATTCACCATCGCTCCAACATAACCTTCCAGTGTGACGTGGGTAACATCACTGGTCATGTTATCATGACCATTTTTGTCATCTCTTGTCTCAACACGATGGACTGCCGTAGTCAAGCAACAGCCTTCATGTGTCTGACCCAATCATAATATCACAGAAATAATGGGTCGTTCACTGTCGGCAATATACTCCCGTTTCATTGTGCTGAACTGAATATCAGCTGTAAGAAATAAACACCGCCCTTTACCATGTTATGAAACTGGCATGGTTGGAATGGTTCTCGTAAAATCATTAAACATGATGATTACGGATGTCCCAATGCATCATCAGAGGCCGACCCCACAGGCGTTTCCTTTGATCGTACACACCTGTAATATTTAAAAGACCAATTGATCGTTAACAACAAATTTATAACCAACGTGTTTAACTTTGTTGGAACGTTATTCATGTAATGCAGAACGAACATCTTATTGGTCCATTCATAACTATTCTCAAGTCTTCTTTCTGTGTTCAGACGGCGGCCACCGGTTCCAACTGCCGTCTAGTGCTGTTTCACGATGGTGTCACCCGAAGCATTGGGAAAATCGAAGTGCTATAATTCAGGCTAACTGTGAAAATAGTGTAATGAGTACCAGCGATTGCTCTACACTACTCACACGACTAATGTTCCGTAGCTAGGAAGGAGCATGGATTTTGACATCAAAATAATCGCAGGAAAAATACAAGAGGCACTGAAGTGCGGCATCACGTGAAATGACTCTTGGAAAATGAAGGAAGACACATGAAAGAACCGACGTTCTTATCAACCGTGACGTTCTGAGACCAGTGTCACACGCAGATGAGTGTGTGTGTTTGTAGTCATGTTGAGGCGCATAACCCATGTAGAGGTTTTCCGAATAAACAATCCTTGCGCCATCCGCGTTCTTGGTTCACAGCAGTAGTAGTGGTACCACGACATAGATTCGCAGGCTATTTGTTTTTCACGTAACAGTTAGTCACATTTTCAACCCTTCAGCTTGATTTACGACATCCCTCCATTTCCATCACTTTCTGTCGCATATCAAACCAAGAGGACCGTGAAGTGCACATTTTCAAGTTAATGGATCGCGTCTATTTGCGGGGCTATTGTGAGGATAAAAATGAAAACTGTCCGCTTCTGATCTTAATCCAACTTTATATCTGGACCTACGCCTTTCCCGGCTTCAGGGAGTCCAGTCAGTGGCATATTGGCCGACAAAATCAGCTGATTGGTTGTCAACTTTCTTGATCGGGATCTACCATGCTCATGTATTTCAAGAACCGGAAAACAAGTGCATTGTTGTCGTCAGATGTGTCAAACGAAAACAGGCGATTATTTACATAATAGTTGGATTGGACTACATTCTCCCCAACTTCGCTATGCAGCAACCAAAACACTCAACAGGCCTTCTCAGAGCAAAGACAGTAGAGAAAGCTGCTGGCTTGACCTCAAAGAGATGTGCCACCTTTCGGTATTCAATTTGAGCGGCGTTCACCTCACCCTCAGACTACCGCAAGAAGCCCGAACACTTATGCCTCCTTCGGGGACCCACATCTGCACCATCCTCTTTCGGTTGAAGGTACCGGCATGAATAAGTCAGGCAAAACAGATGTGTCGATTGGCTTCCAGCTTCGTGCCGCAATGTCCAAGTTGTTCTGATACGGCGGTAATTTTAATTGTACAGGGCTACCTACTTTTACAGCCAGCAAATTCACGGACCACATTTTATCATTCAGTCGACGGCTGGCTTCCATTTGACAGTATTGAACAAGCCATAACCTCCAGGCTTATCACTTACCAAAACTTCGGGGAATAATCTGACAGCTCACGCCTTCACTACTTGCGTAGCGCAGGGCTGGCCCAATTCCATTTCATTACTGACCTTGATTAGTTCGCCTTCCTGAGGGGTCACCAACTCCAGCATTTTGAGGACACTATCCTCCTCGAGATGCCTTTCTCTTACCTAAGCAACTAACAGTGCATAACCAGCCTCACCGTAAGGCAATTTATAACTAGCATGGAAAATATGGCAAGAAATAGTCGTAAACGACGTTCGCTTTGGACAATCTGCAGAACATTAGACCAAAAACGAAGAATGGTGGACCAGCATTCTGAAAAGACTTCACAAGAGATAACTATTTTTCAACCAAACACGGGTATCCCTAACAGTTGGTATATTGGCCATACACAGTGGGACACACCTTGCGTTGCAAGGTATCGTTCTGTCCTCTTATTACCAGAACGTCCGGAAGTAAGACGCGATTATCACTTTCCACTTCGTAAGTAAGAATGTCTTCTCCACGTGCACGAATGACTGTTGAAACCGTTCTGTTTCAAAGTCTTTTTCATAATATGAACGATTCTAACCTAGACTTTCAGTAATTTGGTAACATGGTTTAGTGTGGCATTTTTATGCTGGGCCACAAAAAATACTGTTCGCCAGACAAATGTCGAAAAGAAAATTCACGTCTACATCAACGAGTTGTTTTTACAACTCGTTGTTAAATCTGGATTGAACGCCTAGTGTAACGGACTAACAGTTCCTTCATATACTTCATGGAGTTCGATAGTCAATACGCAGACCACAGGTTTAATCGACTGACTCCACTTACGAAACATGTATAAAAAGCGATGGGAGGCCAAAATAAGGCATCTTTGTATACCTAGTATCTAAGTTAGCATTCAAGTCAACAAACTTAGGTGCGCCGTGTGTTGAGTTAACTGTTTGAATGTTGCGAATACTTCAGCTAGCCATCATTTGCTGCTAGCCAGACAAGTCCAAAATTGCACGCACAGGTGTCTCGGATTTGTCTCCATGCATTCGTGACATATGTCTTTTAGCTGGTATCAACATATCAAACAGAGCTCCTGAAATTATATTACGATTTTTGTGAATTTGAGAGCCTTAGACGTTTGATCTGCGATCTTCCCACTTTCACTAATTGTCCTGAAGTGTCGCATAAGCATTCTTAGCCTATGGAATGTACTCAGTGCAGTCCTGTTCCCTTCTTAGATCGAGCGATAACTGGAGTGGGGTTCATCTTTCAAAGTATGCTTGCTTCATGCTGACGTAATTTTGAAGTAAATTTGTTGATATCTTGACGTATGCAGTGTTAATAGCAAGCAGTTATAAGTTATGATTGTATATTCTTCAACTCACCGTTGGAGGTTGAGATCAGGTTATCTGTATGAGTAAATAAGTTTTCTTTTTTACCCAAGCCCTTAGGTTTTCGTGCTATTTTGTATCTCTACAAAACTTACGGCTAAAAGAAAAAAACTCCCGGCTCCAATTGATTGGAAGGAATAGTTACGTAATGTCGTAGTTGCGTGGGACACTGCTACTGAGGCATACTGATTGCTACTGTGTACTTTAGAGGAGCCTCTTCTGAACCTTCTGTATCCCCGCACGATAGTTTAGAGAAGGAACGAAGGATACTTCGTTCGTTCAACCTATTTCATTCTTACAAGTTCAAAAACAGTGAATCGTTTTTGATTCGGTACAACCTAGTAATCGATCGGCAACGCGTTGTCCACAGAACGAAGTCTCACAGCCAAATGCAAGCAACGGATGGACGGAATGAATTTTTAAATTAAGGTGACGTCAGTAAGTCGAACGTCCCAGAAATTAATGACTGAAGATAGCATGGAAGACGATCGCTTAATATGGTACTAAATAGAACAGCAGTAAACAAGACAAATGTTGCACACCTCACTTATGATTCTTGCTAGAAACCTCAGCTGCATAGAACGCGTGAGCGAAATAATGTATGCCGTCAAGTGAAAACTGAATGGTGTAACCAACACAGTCCAAAATAATGCGACAGCTGTACCGATAACATGTTCAGTATACAAGATAGTATAGCCGGTACATCAATAATAAACGATGTCGAGATCAGTTTAACAAACAGCGAGGTGGTAGTTGACTGAAAGTGCGGTCCGATGTACTGATAAGAATTGGAGGAATATCTTGCAGGCTGGCAATACTCATTAAACAGTTCGAAAGTAGAGATCTTTTGGAGGCAACGGGGAAGTACCTTTGACGAGATAAAACAATGAAAAGAAAATCGCAAATCGTGTGAAAACAACAACAGAAATTTCTGGTTAAACGTCGCTCAAAATCGTTCGGCGAGAAACGCTATCTTCTTGACTGAGTGAATGTAACAAGCTACTAGCATTTATTGAATTGAAGTGGAGATGATAGAAAAAAATGTTGGATCGAATAAAACTTGACCGCATTTTAGCAGTCTGCGGTTAAACGATTCCAATGTTGTGCATATCCTTGCTACAGTCGGGATCTGAACCCCGGTCACGCGTGCATGAGGCTTTCATGCTGAACCCTAATGAGGGCGAAAATCGAGTCTAGTGCTTCTTTTCGAAAGAGGCTGGCTGGAAAGTCTAGCTGAATGCGTACACTGTGATCAAATATGAGTGCTGTTCAACTTGAAAATAGATCAAATCCCCGACTACTCATCCGTGATTCCAAAGTACTTCAGCAGATCAGTATCATTCAGACAGACAACAAGAGCAGGCTGCAACACACCAACCACCATAGATGGTTTCTTGAACCTATATTTGGCTATTTACTGTGTTGGCACATCACACGAAATGATTGATATTGTTTGAAAAAAGAATACTGCAGGAGTCAATTCTCCTTAGTCGTACTGCATGTTTTGTTGTCCAGCTTTTCTCCCTCATCACCTCCGTAAACGAAAGAATGGGTTCATCAACGTTCAACCTCGTTTTTCGGTACTGTTAGTCAGATAAATCAGACTGACTAGACATCAGTTGAACACCAATCACATTTGCTCACAGCTTTCGCATTAAGCGAGTGAATGATGTCTAACTTGAAACTGACCAAGTCCCAGATTATTTGTCACTTACCATCTTTAGCTTGTGCGTATTCGTATTTTTCAGACATACGCACCTTGAAGCAGGTCACAAAAGCTTTGACGAGAAAGGCGAAAAAGTATACTTGAATAAAGGCGTGGAAATAGTGAGCCCGGGGAACAATAATGGAAAGGTGGCTCATGAGATTTAAACGTTATTGTAAAATTTTGGTTGTCAACGTAAAACAGCAGAATCTGTACACCAACCGAGCAGTAACGAAATACGAAAGGTCTCCAGAGGCTGTATACTAGAGGCACCAGTGTTGTCAGTTTTCCAGCAATTTTTGCAAACATGAAACCAGGAAATCATCACTGCCTCCGGAAACGCGATCAACATTAGGCTAGAGCGTAGCCCGTTGAACTATACGTTTTCGCAAGTCTGTTTGATTTCAAGACGCAAGATTTTTCACTATATACTAAAACAATTCATTTCGACACATCAGAATTTCCACGGTAGAAGCTTGAACGTGAGGACAAAAAAGTAAGTGGTTCAGTTAATCCTAAGGGAAGGTCGATCTGAGAGCACTTGACGTTGATTACTTCGACTTGGAAAGTGGTACGGGTTGTTCGGGAATGTCAACGGCCTTGTCTAATCAGAACGATGATAGTGCTCAATTGTGGGTGCAGACCATCCGGTCTTGTTCCTACTAATCCACTAAACTGCGGGCCGTATTGATTCCTATTGTGGTGGATTGACAGGTTGGAGGTGCGAGCTTTCGAACGCTCGGCCGAATACCTCAACGCAGGGGGAGGTACGTTCGAAAACCTGCCGCGATCGGATCAAGGACAACGTGCGCGACCGGATGAGTCATCGCTCGACTGGATCGGACCAACGGGCGAGGCAGGGCAGGCGAAATACGACAGACGGCCAGACCGGAGGCGTGGTTTTTCCAACATTTAGAGGAACATCTCGACACGATGTTGGAATACGGTCAAGGCCAACACTGGGTGGATGGCGGACAGCACGAGCAGCCGGACGAGCCATCGCGCAACGAAATCGGACAAACAGACGAGGAATGGCAAGCGGAAAACCCTCCGATAGAAGGCACCGGTCACACACGTAAACCGGTTAGAAGTGCACACGACGTGTGAACGGAAACCGGGGGGTGCTGTGGGTTGGAATTATGACTCATAAGCGAGAGAGAGCGTGTTGCATGTGACTAGCGATTTGGACAATAAAGATTGTGCTTTGTTGGACGCCTTCTCGCTACACTATGACCGGTAAAGAGTTGCGAGTTGTTCGAAGTGTCTGTAGATCTCATGTCCGATAGGGGTGGGGTTTGAAATCATTATAGACCGCGATACGTAATGCATGAGTTAACCAGTTCGTGAAAACATTCATATTGTTTCTCTAACGTGCATGGTTTATGGACGCAAGTACACTCGCCTCAGTCTTAAGGCGCATAGGTGTACTATGGAGGCGTTGGAGACGACCGATGAAGGAATACATCACTCAACTTTGACCTCTGTCATACGTGTCCATTTTTGAATATCATTATGTTCAAAACCTTTATCTTCCGTACACTCTCGCACAAAATAGTGGGTACGTTGATATCGAGCAGTCAGAAAAGATAGAGCGTATATTACACTCTGTACACTGGTTGTATGATCAAACGATGAGGGCTAGTGTGTACCAACTATCCGGCTTTGGCAAACGGCTCGCTGCACCCTTATGTATGTCCACATGATTCCCGCTGTCGCCTGGGTTGGAGCGTTATACGGTGAACTTGCAAATCGTCCAAGGTCATAATCTAGCCGAAACCAAGAGATGCTAACGGTTCATTTAACATTTTCAGTGATGTATGACATCCGATTATCTAGAGTATGCGGGTTGTTTATTTATTTCCAGGTGGTCAACCGGAAGCACGAAAATCTGGCGTAATTTGGACACACTTCTAGGCCATGCATTAATCTAACCGAAAATAGCCTCCGGTGAATAGGAAATATAAGTCTGAATACAGTAGTGTTCCTTCACATAGGAGTCGTTATGATTGTGACCGTAGAGTTTCGCCGTTCATCGTATGCATACACCGTTTGGCACGACCAACAAAGTTAGCTTAGTAGTAGTCTCCGGTGAAGTCATACGTTATAGAAGTGACTTTTGTTCCAGAGGCCTCAATCCTCAACTCTGTTAACTCAGCGTATCTTGAGGATCTCTGTTTATCTTCCTCTCGTGGTGCAGTTGTAAATGCCTTCTAACCCTTGCTATCATGCTCCAGACGCTCTCAGGCATATTGAACACTAGTGAATAGGGCGCCAGTCGTAATAGTTGTTCTCAACTAAATAACCTTTTAGTAAATACACTACCTAGAGCAGTGTGGTAAGATGCGTTGCCACATATCAGCACAATGTCTGGCATGGGTGCACTGATTTTCATACTGTGATGTATTACCAAACCGGGGACGCAAGTATTCCAATTATTGGTGGAATGGCTCAACGCGGCCTCCAAAAGCCCACAGCGAACGGCGATCGGATGAGCTATCGGGACATGGCAGGCAAAATGGGATAGGTGATCATATCAGGGGCGCGATTATCCCAACACTTGGTCGTAGAATACAACCAAAGCACATAGTGGATAGATTGCGTACAACACCAGCGATCGGATGGGCCATCGCCCAAGGAGATTGGACTAACGGACGAAGAATGGCAGGCTTACCCCCCCTCCGACAGAAGGCGTCGGTCACACACACACAAACCGGCCCAAAATGCACAAGACGTGTGGGCGGAAAACAGAGGTGAATTGTGGACTCGAATTCTGCTTCATAAACGCGAGCGCGCGCATGGCATGACAACCAACAAGTTGAACAATGAAGATTGTGTATTATTGAGGGCTATTCGGTTACAGTGGAATCTAGAAGGGTTCGTAGACGGCCCCTGCAATCAATTCTGTCGTATGCTCCCCTCGTCGTCGTCTATCTTATAATCTAGCTTGATGTCACAGCTAGAGTCAGATGAGAATTACGACCTCGGCTACTTTCTACAGAGTTGAATGCCCTCGTTCCTTTTGATAAACGTCCCATTGACCTGGTACAGAACAAGCTGGAGATTGTGTTATCTATCTGACAAATATTCTTCGATTTTGTTTAACAATCGACAGGCAAATAGTGACCGTACTTTCAGATTCTCATTTACGTTCATGCTAACTGGTACTTGACATGGTCTGTTGCCAGTAATGTACCGGCTATGCAATTGTCGACTGATGGTTGTGGTCGACGAATCCATATTGAACACAACTTCCACGTAACTACCCACTGAGGTCACCAGAACAGAACTTGCTTTTTGTGTTGGATCATCGGGCTAATAACCAAACGATGAATGTGTAAACAGTAACCCGCATGAGTAAGAAAACTGGCGGATAAAGATTATGGCCTTTGTGTTTGCTAGAAGCAAAAATTGTTCTAATTTGTGAACCTGGTTGATTAAAGTCAAAGGATCTGAAATCTCACCCCTATCGGACATGAGATCTACAGACACTTCGAACCACTCGCAACTCTTTACCGGTCATAGGAATCAATACGGCCCGCAGTTTAGTGGATTAGTAGGAACAAGACCGGATGATCTGCACCCACAATTGAGCACTATCATCGTTCTGATTTGACAAGGCCGTTGACATTCCCGAACAACCCGTACCACTTTCCAAGTCGAAGTAATCAACGTCAAGTGCTCTCAGATCGACCTTCCCTTAGGATTAACTGAACCACTTACTTTTTTGTCCTCACGTTCAAGCTTCTACCGTGGAAATTCTGATGTGTCGAAATGAATTGTTTTAGTATATAATGGAAAATCTTGCGTCTTGAAATCAAACAGACTTTCAAAGTGGTATGATTGCTGTGTCAGCATCGTGTTCATTTCCTGTTCTCTTCCCTGCAGTGGTTCCTGTCCTCACATTCCTTTTTTTGTGTGCTGCGTTGTAGCCAACATCACCAGCTTTGTTGCAAACATCGGTATGTTCCGTTACTGAAGGCGTTACCGTACCCATAAACGAACTCATACTGTGTATCTAAGACTAGGCACGTCGACAATAAACGAGATTTTGCGAGTTGATCAATATCATGATTTACCAAGATTCAATGAACTTCAGCTGTAAATTTTGAGCGACGGAATATAGATCGCAATTTTCTGTATACGCCAGCTTTCAAGGGCTCGTTCACAAATGCTTTTGTTTCCAATTCAGGCTGTTTGAACACGTCGGAGAACATTTTGGATCAACATTTGAAAACCAAGGCGGTTTTTGACATTTTCTCCTACATTTGCCATAAGTTATATCTTAGAAACGCCTTAATGTTGAATGATTGGATGTAAACGTGGAGATTTTTAACAGTTGGATCCTTCCCCCTCCCCTCCTTTTTCCCTCTTTCTTCTTGTGGAGGGTCTGCTTGTTTTCGTTCGTAGTAGTGTGAAAGTTGTCAATCAATGAGCATCACTGGTTTCTCGTTGTCTGTGCGGAGGGCGATGATGATCCCTTGCAGAAAGTCACCGGTGCATACCGCTCAGACTCCAAGAAAGTGTTCTTACCAGTCTCCGTTTGTGTGCGATCAACGTGAACACACTGCTAATGTTGGCCGTCCCAACTGACGTTGCGGTACAATCAGCACGGCAGTAAGGCCTGTTGTGTCTAGAAAGAATACAAAGTCCTTCGTTTTTGATAAACAGATTGGGAATAACACAACGTTGTGAGCATTTATAATACTCTACGTTTCCACCACCTCGGGTGGCTTTCCTCTGAAGTGTTGTACTCGAATCGATTACGTGTTAAACACGACGCCCAAACTGTTCGACTTCCTTCGCACTAAATTTGGTGCGGATATCTTACAACTGATTAATAATCGAATCACTTTGGCCAAGAAGCATGCCAACTGGTTCAACCACCGTGTGTTGAAAGTCCTTCGTTTGTTCTTCTTAGAATCAAAATGATCGTAACAAAAAGAAATCAGAAAGTCAAGATTTGAAGAACTAAATGGTACTGGTAAAATTGTGTGAGAAAGCACTCCACTGGATTTAATTTCTGTAGATTACGAGTTAGGTAGCTGGATTTCATAAATGAAGATTGTTGACAGTTAAGCAAATCATCGGTTGAGCCACAACGAGTTAAAACAGTCCACACGCATGTAGATTAATTCGGTCGAAAATACCCATTGAAGTCATGAGAACGACAGAGTAGCGAACAAGACTTGTTTTCTGTGTTTGGTCATCACAATAAATATCATTCACAATAAATATGAAAAACAGTTACTACTGTGATTCAGAAAAACGGTCAATATGGGTTAAGGACGACGTGTCTGTTGTCAGTGACGTGATCACTGTTCCAAATCATGTAGATTAATCGCATGCATGCACACACAGCATACATATGCTATCGAGCCTTGTTTGCACCTGGGCTCGTCACGTGGTGACCTCAGGAAAAACCGTGAACCCATACATTCTATTGGTAGACTGTCCACACCGGGTGTTAAACACACACGCACGTGCCAGGTGATGAGTACCTCATTTGAAGCTTGTACAATGTGAATTTTCTGATTTAAATCGCTTGGTAAATGCTCTCCGAGAAGGTCGAAACGTTGCGAAACCTATAACTCTTTAACTCGTTGTGGCTTAACCAGGGATTTACTTAATAATGAGCATCAGCACAACGGACAATGTAATTTCGCGTATTCGTTCTGTTTAAGATTGGGATGTCGACACTTCTTGCCCTCCAATCCCTGGCATAACTGTAGCTTGCGGGATCCAACACACTATTAGTCGACCCTAGGATTATCTGTTTATGAAGACTCACTAAACGGTCTTAAGTTGTCGTGACAGATTCTTTCTCGTTTGCATATAAAACAGCAAATGGCTGACGAAATCCTGACAACTTGAACAGAAATTATATCAAGTGAACAGAGACAACATCACATCTGTTGGAAACGGCTTTTCTCATTCGTTCCAAGAACTTTATTATGATCTGTGCAAGTACGTAATACTCTCGTATTCATTAATAACTTTATTACCAACTCCGCTTTACTTTCACAAAGTGTAATAGTTCTTACCTGATAAAATTGTTGGTCATGACTAGCATAGCAACTGCTTTCGTTTTAGTGTCTCACCAGTAGTCCTCGATAATTTTCCACGCAGCTTGTGAGAATATTGCATTTTAATTGCTTGAATGTAGGGGATTTACTTCGACGTTTCTTGGTTAATCATTCTGTGGTACTGGAACTCCAGGTCTCAGGTTTCAATCTTCCTGATGCAAATCCTGGACGGGATTCATGAATTAAACTTCGTATGACGAAGCAGTTTGTACTACACAGGTGCATGTAGCCTTTGGTTTCGAGGTCTGTGACATGAGAATGAAGATGATGATAACACAGTTAGCCACATTTTCTTGCTAGAGGTGAAGACATGTAAGATATATATGTTTAAAAGAACCTTGTACAGTTGAGGATAATCAAATCTCATTAGAACATAAGTAAATTGAGAACAATGAGACATTACGAATAACTTGTGATACTTTAAGTTTCATTTACCTCCGCTAACCTGTGTCAGAAGCGTTGCATTTAATTCCCAATGCAAAGCTCCTGCAGGTTGACCAAAAATTAATGTCAAACAAATCGTTCACACTTTCATATGATACAAAAAATTTGGTAAACACCACGTTTTTTAACTTGTTCGGTCAAACTGTTCATAAAGTTGATGCGAAAATTCATCAGCTGAGTAAACAAAAATATCTGGTTTATTTCAACTCAGCCACTTTTTACTGACTGGCACTGATCGACTCACATTTACTTCGTCTTGCCTCTAATGAGCACATGCCTGTTAAGTGGTGTATCCCACATCACTGGCTTCTGATATACAGCACATATCACAAGCTACGGTTCTGCTCTATCATATTACAGTGCACAAAATTGTTGAGATCTGTTGAGCACTGTTGAATATTTTTGCAACAAACCCAACTCAGTCCCCTCAGAAAGGGTTATCTTATCAGTGACAAACTTAATAAGGTATCCAAACTAATTATTCAAATGTTTCAAAGACTGCTCCCTGGTAACTTAAAGTTTCTCCAAAACTTGATCGCAGTGGACTGTTCTCAACGATAGGACATACGCTATCGTACATTTTGGGATACATCTACCTGAAGCGGTCATCGCTAGTATTTGTGTTCCAGCGGAACAAATAATGGAACAACATTTTTTGCTGTAAATAGTGACATGAGGAAACGTTTCCCAAACTTGACTACTTTTGAGAAACGCCGGTTTGAAGTGTGCTGAAATGCACATATGGCATTTGCAATTACATACATACACATCCGGAGATTCTAATCTGCTTCAACTCGAAATCGGATGTCGTTCGATTTGCAAACCTACTTGGTGGCATGCGATAAGAACTGAAGGTTTAACGGGAATGCCACCAACAAGATTATATTTTGGTACTTGTTTAGTCTACTGAACACAAAGAAATTGCGGTTCAGTCAACCAGAACTGACTGGTGTGTGCGGTGAGTGACAGTAGTACTTACAGGCTACACGTTTTGACATTCTCCATGACACAGTCGTAATGACTTAAATTCCCTCATTGGTAAAAACGACCGGCTTTTGATAGTTTGCTTGCCTGTTCGAAACATACTGATGATTTTTCCTCGGTGGTGGAAATTGTTTGCGATTTCATCTGGATAGCACTAGAAAAGTCCGCCATCTGGATTCGGGTGAGGTCATCAAAACGTTGTTAACAAGTTATTTGCCTTTGTCCAAACTGTAGAATTTTACGTAAATCACACTCTCACTTCCGATCAAATTACTTGTAGGCAGAACGATTTCGCGGAGTCAATGAAGTTGTGCAGCGCACTGCGTTGTCCTGTGTGAACAGTGCTGTTTTGTTTCTGCCGTTGCCCTATCTGCCTTCCAAGCTAGGTATTGTGACTGGTGTTCGTCAGGAGGACGATGAATTTCAGTGTCTTCATTCTGCTATACTATGTGTAACACGGCGCTGCTGCGGCTCCATGCACAGTACTGCAAACATTAGTGCCAGTGCACAATTTCACTCAAATTTGAACGGACCTTTGATAATCGGGCAGAAATGTGACATTTTCAAAAAGGTGATTTGGTTTCAACTGACCCTAATTATTGCATTGACAAAGTTCACCCTAGATCGGCAGATTGCATTGGTTGGGGGTAACAAGGATGGGAATTTGTCTATGTCGGCATGAACAGCGAACAGTGCTGCGTTCTTGCGAAATGCGGTCAAACAAGATGTAGAAGAGTGGTGGTCTAGGCTTCACTTGGAATTCACTATCATTGGGTAACGTAGTGACAGCTTGGACACATTAGACAAGACGACTCGGTCATGTTTTACAGCTGCGACCGTGGCTCACAAGTCCCATATACGGGTTCAGACTTAACATTCAGAATTTTCACATCTAAAGAAGGATTCAGATTCACATCTCACTGTTTTGTAGTTCGTTGATGAGTTGATTTTTCTCCTTCGAGTTCACTACCGAAAGTTGTATACCAATCCGAAAAGCCCAGAATAAGAAGTTTTTCCAGTTCAAGCTTTATAAGTGTAAGTGTGTTTCAATTTCTCTGCTTACTCTGCTTTCAATTTTCTCTATCACCCTCCACAATTTGGCTTGTTCGGACACAGAAGTAACATCCCATTATCAGACGTCCCGGTGTGTGTGCGCCAGACGATTCAGCGTTTTTGAAAGCAGATGGTGTAATTAGTTT
Source organism: Paragonimus westermani (assembly GCA_008508345.1). Taxonomy (NCBI): domain Eukaryota; kingdom Metazoa; phylum Platyhelminthes; class Trematoda; order Plagiorchiida; family Troglotrematidae; genus Paragonimus; species Paragonimus westermani. Next base: position 35,471 of record QNGE01001967.1, on the reverse strand, counting down.
TGCTAAATAATTTGACTAAAAATTAACTGTTGAAGCCGTTGTGCCATAACCGTTTACTGGTAAATTTTCGTTGTTGCTCTAGTAGTCTCTGAGGAGCCAGAAGCAAAATCTGCCAAGATGCATGAATACTGATTACTTACATGCTGTTCTGAAATGCAGAATTCTCAGAACGTTTCAGGTATATTCTAGCTACTCACAACACTTTACTCTTAGGAAGAGTTTCTGATCTTATTCTGTTGAGATATACTCTCAGAAAGAGACTATATGAGTAACAGAACCGACTTTTCTGGCTGCTTTCGAATTCATAATTTTACTTACGACGAACTACTCGTAACATCGGTTATTCCCCATTCGTCTTGCACTCGCAAATTAGGAGGCGTATTTTCTGAGCTAGAATAACAGATTACTCGGATACTAGTTTGAAACACTGAGTTCCCTTTACCCGGCTCATCAGGTAGGATAGAAGACGTTTATTCTCGTCAGTCGCTTACACGAAACACACCTATTTGAGTTTAGTGTGTGACAACAACGTAACGTAAACGCATCTCAGGGTGAGGTAAACGGTTTCATTATTACGGAAAGGAGGTTGACTGCGTCAGTACCTTCTGGTAACGAGTAGCCGACTTACGATTCCCGGTTAACGACGCTTTTGAAAACTTCAACGCCTTGGGTTGCGATTGCTTAACAGGATAACTGGCGGGGTCATCCAGATAACTTATTGCAATTGGGAGTTTCGCGACTGAAGACACCGGATTGTTGTTCGGGTGTTGGTATACTGGATAGCGTTGAATCATTGTGTTTACTAGTCAATTTAGGTCAGTTTTGACAACATATTCCCTTCCGTAACTGCAAGGGATGAAACGAGAAGCAGGGTTTCCCGAGAAAGAACAAACAGAATGGAGAATAATTTGGAGGGAATGAAGTCAACAAACACAATCCCACCACGAAATAAGTACGACCAATAGCAGCTTTCATTTTTCGATTTATATCTGTGTAAGAAGGGTTAACATCAACCTGATTTTTCGGCACGACTTGTGTTTGAGGGTTTGGCAAATATTCCTCTCGAGGAAGTTCAAGAAACCCGACCAAATGTACGCTGAAAAACACAACATACCTCTGCAACTGCTCTTCAGACTTTAGATAATCGTTCGTGCATAAAATCTGTGTTCGATAGAAACCGTTCGCACCAAAATACGTTTGTAGGCCACGGGGTGAATGGTGAGAATTACATTTACTGCACAGTTCATGTGGATTTTTAATGAACAGACTGATTCGGTGTGTTATCTGAGAGTGGAATTGAATTGGTGTAGAAATGTTATGAACTAGCCAAACCCCGTTATTTTTAAAATATCATCGACACAACGTTTATAAAGCAAACAACCGTCAATACATGTGAATGGCCAGTGCTGGGTCTGAAAGACAATTTTGGCCGCGGTTTTCGTCATGAAATCTCGAACTATACGCGGTCCCTGGATTCACTATTCGTTGATTAGTACCACCGATAAACTATTTTCCCGGTTGTACCGTGAAACACGTGTACAACACTTCAGGCAACAGTATACACAAGCAAGGACAGAAATACATTTTTTGGCCTAAAAATACAAAATTCCGCCACAAAAGCTTCTATCATTATTCATTTGTCAAAATTGTTGCTTGCTTTGTGAACACTGTGGGATCATCGAGCAAATGATTTGGATGCTGGAGTCGTTCTTCTGAAAGCAGGCAAAGGCGTGAGCATTTTAATCTTGAATAAAACTGATTATTTGAGGATATGCACCTTACCAGCTGAAAAACGGGAGTTCAAATTTAACCGCACGCCAGAAAATAACATTCTAAAGAAAAAAATTATCGAGTGAGCCGCAAATTCTTCTACTGCATAGATGTATAAGTGAGCGGGGGTATAAACACTAGTTGTTCCTTTGGAAGAGTTGTGAATACATCTGATTGCAAACCGCCAGACCGAATAAAATCATGATCACTTAGCTGTTAAACAGAAACCGTTTATACTACTTTGATGTACACATATGTGACGTTCGTTCGTTTCATCATTCTGCCAACACGACTGATTAAGTGATTGTTTTGTGTAACAGAATGATAAGGGACCTACTGCACGTGGTAAGGATCAAAGCAACCACTACTTGCAAACTAGCAACTGTTCGATGGTAGTATATTTCTGAAAAGTATGCACCCGTTTCTGTAGAAAGTCCAATTCTCACTGCTTCGTAGTACCGACTGTTTAAGGGGAGTTTTTCGGACATCTCCCCTTTGGCTAATCGGTTGTCATATTAGTAGGAAGGTTCATCATAGACTTAGGTGACTGGATACCAGATGCCACACAAGAATGCAAGAAAAGAGTAATACAATAACCAGCAATATTCCCGTAGGTGTAAGGTACTTTCGCTATTTTCCAGCATCACACGTTGTTTCATATTCAAAGATTAAGATACCGACTTTTTCTATGCACGTTTCTGAGAGGCTCCGTGTTATTTCAATAGTTGTATGCGTTTAGAGGCGCTGTTTTTGCAAAGGCAAGGCCGAAAGTTATGAGCTAAGCCGCTTCAATTCTAGTCCGATCCAAGTTGTCCAACCGTATACGATGACAGTACATGACGAGCAACCAGTGTGCGCCTAAAACAAAACAATTTTTCGTTGTTGAGTAAGGAATGCGTAGGTATTTCACGGAGTTCCTAGGTGCAGAATGCCAGTTTGCAAATGCAGATTGATTTAATCTGAGAGAAGGTTGCGTACGATCGCAACGATCGAGCACTAGCATTCTCTATCCGTGCTTCCTACCGGTTTCGAGGTCGTTGGAGTTGTTTAAATCTCATCCGTAGTGCCTACTTCCATCAACAAAAACGAAGGCCATCACGTAGTCACCTACAACAAGTAAGTCCTTACCAAATTTAAGTTGTGCATTTCGACTAACTTATTTATGCTGATGAACGCCGAAAATAAGGCCAAGATGTGAAATTTTTCTTCGGTTCCGGTTTTGGTCGACTTGGAAACATACCACTGATACTCTGACAAGGAAAGTGACTTCAGCACACCTCAAAACTAAACTTAGTTGGGGCTCATCCGTGCAACTGACATGAAGTTATCATCCTATCAAACAGTCGGTGCTTACAGAGTTGTGTTTTCTGCTCTTTCTTGCTACACCTACCGTATATTTGTCAAGGTCACTTGCACACGTGAACATGACCAATCGTTCGTGCTTAAGGTGAGCCAGAAAAAGGTGTATCTGATTCTCATCACACTACAGTGACATACCAACAACAGCTGAACCTATGTGTTTATGTGCTTCCACGAATTAGAAGTAAAACTCAAAACCTCTTGATCGCAGATGGGCTCTTGTTGACTGCTGTCACCTGTCTGTCGATTTACTCGAGCTCTGACCACAAGTACGGAATTGTTGAGAATGGAACTTCGTGGGGTTTGCTGTTTCAACAGCCATAATGAGGCTAGTCTGATCCCGCAAGTTGGACAGTAGTCCACACGGGCTACCACACAGTTCCGGTGTTCGATTTACCATCCAGATCAGACCTGCATAGTCCAAAAGTAGTAATTACAAACCACAAACCGTAAGATTATTCATAGATGTGATACACGTCAGAGCCTGTTCGGTGCACGATGAATTGTTTAATTTTGGTGTATACCCACACACAGCCGGATGAAAAACGCCTCAGATTTTAAAGCTAGGGAGTGGACTTAATTTTCTTTCAATAAAGCCTTCTGGGTTGTCGAAGAGTTGAACCAAAGTTTCAACATGCTGTCAAAGACTTCTCAGCTCCGGCGGAATTCTCTCTTTTAGTTGACCTATTCACTACCGTTAAGGGCTCGTGGCTATCTGATGAACTTATTCGGTCAAAATACAAGTGAGGTAACAAACTTCACGTTTTGTTAATAGTCATTTTTAAGAAAGCTGTAGGGTGTTAAGGTCAACCGTTAAATGAGTTGTTTACCCCACATTCTACTTGTCGCAGAATTGTGGACTGCTGGGGGATGTTGCATATCACGCTAGTTTTTGAAATGAGACGTTTGAATTCCGTCCGACTTCCTGTGCGTCTCTGTTGTGAAGATTTTCTGGGAACTAAATTTTGTACGAATGGAAACTCAAGCGAACACCACAGAATGTAATCATTTCGCCTACTGTCACTGTTATCTGAAAATTCAGACTCACATTCCGTGTGAACAGTTTGTTGACCGAGTTGTTCTTCATCTTTTGCGATGTGCCATGAGTGCACGCCAAAGTTCTCTTCTGACATAACCCATTCGCTTTATCTGGATCATTCAGAATGTACCTCCACGCCAACTAGATTGCGGTATACCCACTTATTTGATCGCGTCCAGTCTTGCTCTTCTTCCAGTGTTTCTTAGTTGGCTCGATCTCCACACAAACTCGACCTTCGTATCCTTGGACTAACGGCAAATGTGGATCACTGGCTATTGTCAGTTGTTGCAACTTGCACCTGTTCGGTAAGTCTTCAGTGTGGATTCTGATGTTGACTAATGTTGTGTGAATCAAATTCACCTAATCATTTGCTGGAGATGTGGGCATGCGGAAAATGCTTTACTGGTTTAACCTAACTTATACACAGATTGTTATTACGAACGGGATGTAAGTACGCAAGAATTCCACCTTCTCTCATTGAAACGTCATACAGGGAAGAAATGTACTGATAAATCACAGCAGATGCTGTGAAAGTGAGGACAGAATGCAAGTTCAACCACCGGATATGTACAGAATGGCTCACACAATCCACACGCAGTAAGGGAGACCATGTGGTGAATTTCGGTGAATTCTGAAGTGTTCCTCAGTGAGATTAAAAATTGAGCATATGCAATTTTACTAGAAAGACTACAGTAAGAAGCAGAAATTGGATAAACGGTGTATTGCCTGTTGCCATATTCTTTTGAAGCGCTCTTCGAGAATATAACTTGGTTTAACCCCGTCTGTTTTTTTGCTTAATCACGTGAACCGTACTGTTTACCACTGGCACAGAGCGCGTATTTGTTATACTGTCTCATAACGAGGGTAAACTCACCTCAGAGAATAAAACATCTGATTAGTTTGGGGAAAGGAATTGACAGTGAGTCACATCATTTTCCCCTCACTCACTATCTGGTTGGGTCGCATGTGTTCGTCATAGGGGATTCCATAGTTGGGCTAATTCCCACCTTCATTACCGTACACTTGTCACAATGTGCTCCTATATGTGGGCTAAGTCATTTCAAGCATGACTGATAGATTGACCATGTCAGGTCGAATGCACGTTAAGTGCAAATCTCAGTGATTGATCATTTGATGTGTGAAAACCAGAAGGGTGTTGACTTCTTTATTTGGATACGGTTTAAACAAACCCGCCACTCTGTTTTGTCCACCGGAACAAATACTAAGTGCGTTATGGACGCAGCATCAATGGAGATGTTTTGGCTTATTGGAGCGTTGTGTTCCGATGTGTTAAACTTTAATTTTTCAACACGTATATTTATGACTTTTTAACTTTCGGGCTATGTAAGCATAACTGTTCGCTGTTTTGAATAATTGGTGCGACCAACTTTAAAGAACTGCCGCATGTCGATGATTCCACCTGTCTAGTTGCACTTTCTTCCTCAAGTACCACTTTCCCATTTCGTCCAAGTTAAGATATGAGTTATACCTGCACTTGAACAGTTTCACTTAAGAGGCGTCTAATAAATTGTGTTCACACTTAGTAGCTAAATGAGTGCACTCTGAACGATCGTAAACCGTAGAAAATAGTGAGAATTATAAGGTAATTGGCAGTTCCATTTACATGTGTTAGTGGGCATTGGAATTATGCTCTAGCTTATAAACATAAAGTATACATCCCGCAGTCAACATAAACTATCCTCCAAACTTTTGATAATATTTATCAGATGATATCAAGGCTGCGAAGTGGCATGACCAAATCCGCATTCGACGAAGCAAGCAGCGCCGGAGACGCTGCGTGTCAGAGTGTTCACCTGGCAGAAAATTACGATTCCTTGCCAGTGTGAACAAGCAGAAGGCAACGTTGAATAGCATGATTACGCTTTATTTATTGAACAAGGTTTCGATGCTCTGCATACGACTTCGGCCAGAGAATTCTGTTTAGCCCGTTTGCAAGGGTTATATACAGAGATTGAAGTTAAGTGCAGATTCACACTCCGAAGCAACTTTTTCTGCACTGTCAGCCCATCGCTCATTTTGATCAGCCTGCATGATTTACGCTGGTCTCCGTAACTACTGTTGTTGATAGATCAGTGAGGACGAGCGACCGCTCTATACTACTCACACCACTGCTACTCAGTATTGGGGCGGGAGGATGAATTTTGACACTGAAATGGCCGCGGGAAAAATAGAAAAAGGGACAATGGAGTGCAGCATCGCATGGAATGATCCTTGCCATGTAATGAAACTGAGGGATGGTGTCCGTGGCAACCGTGACCTTTGTCTATACCTACAAGTTTTTAGAATTTCAGTTGTACATATGGTTTCATTTGGCTGACTGATGTTAATTCTCTCAGAAGAGGCGATAATCAGCCAACTGTGAAGCAGCGAAGACGTATGTCCACATGTGAGTACGTGATATGGTTCAAACGCTGTCTTCGTTGCATCACTTCTGATTACTTTTCAATTACCCAAGATGCGTTACAGTACTCTCATGACATCCACTCCAAACTACGTTTTATAATCACTCCATTAAGTTTGGTGTGTTCAAAGCCAAGTTACGGAAACTGCGTTTTCTTGACAAGCAAAAAGCTGGTCATTTCACTGTTCCGGTTTCGCTGCTGCCACCATCACTGTCCCATGTCATCTATACTGTGGACTCTGCTTAGTGTGCACACGTTAGAAGTGAGATGACGAAAAGGTGGGTTTTTTAAAATCGTGTCATAAAAATGACTCAATATGTTTAATATACACACTTTCAATATCTGGGAGACATTCTAATTTTGATCATTTGGGTGAATGTCAGGGGAATATTGTGAATACTTCTGAACGGTCTGACAGCTAAGCGTTCGAAATGACATATCTACGTCAATTGTTAAAAGAGGAACCAATATATACTTTGCCACTCGATAAATTTTCGTATGTTGTTTGACGTACGAGATTTGGAATATTTAACGGAGTGGAAATTGTAACTCAAGAAGAAACTGCAATTTTGTTGTTGGAAAAACTGTTGTGCAAAATAAGACTTGTCAGTTCGCAGGGTATAAGATGCCCATAACAAGATACACATGAAACGGATAGGCACAAGACTTACCGTGCCAACTTCAAACTTTTATCCAATGACAGTCACTTATTCAAAAAACGCCTGAGACCACATTTCTGTACGGCAAGTCTAACCACAGATCAATCGTGATATAATTCACTTGATTGGCACGAAGTCAACGGTTGGGGAACCGGGAGCAGCTACCCTCAGGTAAAATAGTAAACTAGAAGCCTGACTCGTCTGACCCAAACGTCGATAAATGATTCCTCAGAAGGCCTATTTACTTGAGAAGTGCGTTGTACGGTTGGCTTGTTGATGACACCTGCTGATTTTCCTACACCCAATTTTGTTTTTGAGTCTGGGTGGAGAACTGATATAGAAATCTTCATGTTTCTTCACATCATGCCAAGATGACACACCATATCTCACGGCTAACTGCAAAACTGTATGGATTGGTCAATATACTCTAAGCATCTCACTGCTTACAGACAAGGTTAAGTTATAACAATGTTTGATACAGGTTGACGAAGCACACGAAGAAGTGAATTTTGTCAAATGCGTTAGCTGTTATTAGGCATCCGGAGTAATCCATAACCTTAATGACCTATAAATTCCACGAGGCTGAGGAGAGGAGTTTTGTGAAGTTATAGTGCAGAATACGGTAGTCACTTATCATTCTATATAATTAGGTTCAATCTGTTAGGTAAGAAGCATATGCAAAAGTGAATTGCATGTTTTGGTACCAACTTTAAGAACGATTGGTCACAAACGTAAGGTACATTTCATTTAATAATTCTGTGTTATATACCAATTATTGACAGTTTAGCGGTTGCAATAGTCGTTATATCGAAAACACAAACCAGTGCGTGTTTGACAAATGGCGAAATCTCTTACTGAATATTTCATGAGAAATAACAGTCAAATAAGCGGCAAATTGTCAAAACTAGCATCGAGAGTTATCAGAAGCATTCCTGTGGTTAATCACAAAATCGACCTGATCAACTTGTTCATCATGTTTACTCGCAATGCTGACCGGTTTCGTCTGGTTGTTAGTGCAGGTCAAACAAACAACACGGGTGTGAAGCGCCGAAAAGCTGGTGATATTTGCCTCCAAAGCTCGACTACGGATATATTCCGTCCTGTCACCCTTGTTACTGTTTACGGGTAACCTATGTAGACGTCTAGAAAGGCATTAGAAGCAACATGACAAAGTACCGTTACTTGAAGAATAGCTGATTTTCCGTTCCACTCCCACTTAGGTGTCCAGTTAGAAAGTGAATTGGTACTTAATTGACTGTACGAAAACCAAGAAAATTGATCACACTACGGAGTTTTTGAGTTGATTTCTGATTCGATTAATTAAGTTCAACAGACAAAGATTACGCAATCAGTTCACTACAGTTTTTTAACCATCCACTTCACACAGATTAACGTTATGCTTGTTCACTGTGCCTAGGACCATTATGGCTTCCGGTTGAAGATATTAGGAGAGGTTGCACCAAATCAAGTTCGTTGCAGCCATTATTCAACAGAGTTATCCTCGGTGCGAAAGCGATTATTAATTCTAGCTAGTTGGGAATTCTGGAAATTGCAATATTTTCCATACGGTCTAACTCTCGTTCACTATAGCTGTTTAATGAGAAGAAGCAGATAACCTTGGACAACAGACTTCAGGCCGAAAATGAATATTTTTTAACCGGTACTTTTATTTACAAAGAGTAGATTTTATTTCATCATGTCTGTGTTACAATCAGTTATGAATAAAGATTAGTACCGAGGTTAGTGATAATGATGATGGTGACGGGGACAGTGATGATACTATTGCATTCATGAATATAACTGAGAACATTCTCACACGCTCTGACAATGTTAATACACACAAAACGGTCAAATGAAGTGAACTGCCTGCATTGTACTTTTCTTTTCAAAGTACTGACTAGACAAACACACTGCATTGTCTATTATGGACAAAATCAGTGCCTTTAGTGTCTTAATCAAGCTGACCACGTTTGGTCATCAAGCTACACACAGCGTAAAATAGTGTGCTTTCTCTGCTCACCACTCAGCTGTGTTCATACATGTTGGGTTACGGTGGCATTTCTATGTGCAATGGAAAACCTGAGCAACTAGTTGACTGTTCTATGTAGGTTATGGCCATGTGAATATTTCTCTTTGCTAATGATTTTGACCGCAGATCACACGGTGCACAGGTTTTAATGCCTTGAAAAATTGTGTTGCCCGAAGCAAATCGCACACTAACGCAATTCTGGACGCTTTAGTGGCCGAAAAGATGGCTATTTTCGACGGGGGAAATTGGTTGAAAGCAGTTCAAAACAGTGTCCGAGTTATTTTTAGTTGACCAACTTTGGCTTTTTAGTAGGTCAGAAGAATTTTGACACGACTACTTGGTCGACTACCAGATTGTTCATCTTCCGTCTTTTTCTGCCCAGGGCTGGGAAAAAATTGCAGGTCAATGGTTTTGGTTATGAAATATGGGCGGCTGTTTGCCGCCCCGTGGTAGTTTATTTCAGCAAGCATTCCGTGTTTGTGATAGTTAAGAAGGTCGGTGAGAGTGGCAAGTAACCGTGATTGTCCAAGCCAATCAGATACAAATTTGCTTCAGTATGTCATTTTTCCACTAAATCCCTTTAGGATCGAGAAGCCGGCGATCACTGATTGCTCACGGTAAAATTCGGATATGTATGCTTAATTAATTTCCGAACGGAAGTTAACTAGCACTGGTCGTGAGTGAACAAAAACCACTTGGTACACCTTCTGTATTCATATTATTCGAATAACGTGAATTGAAATTTGATTTGTTCATGCGTACTGTGATCAGTCAAAAATGTGTGACTAGCATGAATGCAAAACAGATGTAAAACGGACCGATTAAAGGTATCCATCTAGGTGGATCGCAAAAGTTACTCACAGCTAGGTCTATAATAAAAATGATTGAAAATTGCATGGTTTCGAATCAACACTACTTCGGTTTCACTGATAATTTGGGAACTGTGATCATTTGTTAGAAATATGTGCGTTGTCGCACAACCAGTTTTTTGACCTGGAATTTATACATATCTTCTAACGGATCAAGCGGCTACACGTTCCAACTGAGTGCCATTCACAAACGGGGGCAATAGTATATGTCAGGAAGTTTGGAATGTGCTCTCCAGACCTGGTTTTCAAGCCTTCTTCGTAAGCACTATTCGTTAACAGTAGTACAGGATTTCACTTGTTAAGCTCGGGTAGGGGCAACCCAGTCGATCACCAGAACAAGACACGTCTTACTATATTATACATGTATCTCAACGTGGCACTACTCGGCTTGCTCACAGTACCCTTCCCTCGATCTTTATGGAAGTGAAGTATCTCAAGGACATTTTCTAGTATGAGGAACAGTTCAGTCACAGGAATATTAGACAAAATGATCGGTTCTCGAATATACGGTGAATGTCCCATTTATTCTTTCATTCGGTAACTACCTCAGAATATACGTAAGAAATGACGCACGGATACAGGGGGCAATTGCCCTGACCTACTTGCAATAACAAATTGGGTAGAAAAAAGGTTCTGGTAAATTATTTTACAACGATGAATCACCTATATGTTTTACCAACTCTTTAAAATGACAGCTTGGCTATGTGGTGAATAAGTGTATGGTTGGTATGATCATGTGTATCACAGACAGTTGTAGATCCAAGTTTGACAAGTGTCACTTTCTGACTTTTATTATGTGATATTGTACCCTCTATAATAGTTAAAAGTTTGGAGTGAATCGTGTTTACACTCCGACGTTTCATCGGTAACCGACACAGTTCTATGACCCTGGCAAGTGATTACAGTCGTCAACTTTATATTTTCGGGGGTACGTATTACGGGTGCTTCGTCAGAACTCATACTTCGTGATATTTGTGTCGAGCAAAACAGTAAGTTTTTAAGATGTTGTCACGCCGTTCACAAAACACCAGCACGTGCAGAATAAACGACTTTCTTCTGTAACGTGATCGATACGGCTGCGTTGGTTACGCAACAAGATAATATGTATACTTCTAACTAGACATTTCCACGGGGTTTCATGACTAACTATTAGACGCAGCAAGCATCCCCGAAGTGCACAGAAGGCAGTCTGTCAAGTGCTGTCAATCACATGATTAAAACAGTTAAAACAGTTTAACGTAAGTTTACATTGCTTCGAGACGCTGTACGATTCTGCCAACCCCAGTTCTGGTCAGTGATCTCGTAGAATTGTTTATACGTAAAAATTGTGAGTCTGATTTATTTGTAACAATGCAGACAACTGGGTCACATTCAAAAATGGAATCCATGCTGGGACTAACAGCCAGTAAAAAAGGGTTCTGCCAAGTATCGGACTACATGCGAACAGAGTTAACTTTCTTTGAAAAGTTTCATTCCTTTTAGAGACCGTTAGCTGTAATAATTGTGAAAGCGTGAATGGACACAGTCCACCTTGAGCTGGCGGTTTGTACAGACTACTGACGCAACTACAAGTAATGATGAGTAAAATAATTTAGGTTGCTTGCTTTCAAGGTGACAGTATTCTTCTGGTTTCCTCCGTGTTTGGACTCACCAGGTTGTTATTGTCTGGACGAGGTTGGGTTTTCTCCAGAGTATCCACCGTCAGTGGAATTTAACATTTCGAAATAAACGGCACTCATTCAAACTGATGGGGTATGGACAAGCTGTACGTTCAGTATACTATCTATCGTATCACAAGCGTTGTTCGCAGGGTTACTGGCGACAACGAGATTGGTTTTCTGTCTGAATATACTTGACAAATCTATACGAGGACCGAGCCTACCGTGAAATGTTGATTCGAAAGTGACACCATGGATTTTTCAATCTTCAGCACCTTCATTTTCTGTGCTATCAAAAGTCGCTTCCATCGAACGGATTACTACTGAACCTAACCATCTAAGCCTTGTGTATGAAGCAACTGATAGTTACTCTGAGTTTACCGTGAACACAGAATGGCCAGAAGCAATTGGCAAAAGTTAGCCAATTAGGCTTCAGCATGTGTCTCTAAAATCGCCGCGCGGTTGCGTTTTCACTGTCTGTCCGCTCAGACTGGTTGATTCTGGCGCGTACTGCTTACATCTCCGCACAGATCCATTACACAACAAATTATGATTAGTGTTGAGTTATCTAGCCGTCATTTAATTTGACTCATTCCATTTCCGCTCACTTCCACATGCTGACCATGAAATACGAAAAACTGGCGATTGTTTAGAGGATAGATGGTTGACTGATGAGCCATGGATTCCTCCCCAGGGGACCGGATAGAGGGTTACTCCGGTAAGGAATCAAGATTGAATTACTTAACGACGAAATGTGTATTTGTGTGTGAGATGAATTGAGGTGACATTTCTGAACAGCGCTGCCAGTAGTGCGCGGAAGAAAGGCTTACTTGAAAAACCGTTTACCACAAATGTTATCCATTCTGAATGGCGCGGAATTTCATGGTTATATGAAAGATCAGAAACACTGTGTGGGGATATAATTGGTGTACAACTTCGTACTGACTGCGTCCTTGAATCATATTCATCTTTTCGGATAGATAGATGATAGACGGGCGGGTTCGTTCAGAAGTCGGTTAGACAGCGACAAACTGTGCAGTCCCATGTCGCGAACCCGCAGGAGTTGGTTTCTACGTATATTTGTGGTGGATTGTCAAGTCGCAGGTGAGAGTTTTCGAACGCTCGGCCGAATACCTCAACGTGGGGGGGAGGTACGTTCGAAAACCTGACCGGACGGGCGAAAGCTGTCTACACCTTGAACAAACAGACGAGGAATGGCAAGCGGAAAACCCTCCGATAGAAGGCACCGGTCACACACGTAAACCGGTTAGAAGTGCACACGTCGTGTGAACGGATACCGGGGGGTGCTGCGGGTTGGAATTACGACTCAAACGAGTGAGCGCGCGTTGCATGTGACTGGCGATTTGGACAATAAAGATCGTGCTTCATTGGACGCCTTCTCGCTACATATTTTGTGTACATTTCCCATTAAAACGGGTAGTAGGTGCCCATTTCATTGCCAAAATTCTGACGTCTTGTCTTCCTGTTCAGAATGGAGCTCAGACAGATACGGAACGCCAGTCAGTTATGTACAATTGCAATATAGTAGGGAGATCATTAGGCAATATCTGTTGCATTCTTTGAGATACCTCTCTACACCTAAACTAAATCTTTGATCGCCCGAATTGCACCACCAGAAAAATCAGGTAAAATGTAAAAAAACACGTTCATACATTTTAGTTATGTACGATCTAAAACATACAGTCTGAGTTTGTCTTGTCATTGTCATTTTTTATCTTCAAACAATTTAACTCTGTGGACAAATTAGTGTCGGTGCCAACAAGTCATGGTCTATTTGTGCACGTTTAACTCATGCTCGGGTGTCTTGGTCCGGTTTAAGTCCTAGTGTCTGAATGTTTTAATTTCATTCAAGTTCGTTATGCTTCACGCTCCTCTTATCTTATTCGTTCTGAAGTGAACATTTTGTATACACTTTCATCTCTTTTAAGTGTACTATTGTAGTGAGGACGAGTGATCGCTCTATACTACTCACACTACTACTACTCAGTAGTGGGGTAAGAGGATGGATTTTGACGTTGAAATAGCCGCGGGAAAATACGAAAAGGAACATTGGAGTGCTATGTAAAGGAACTGATCAGTGGCGTCCGTCGCAACCGTGACGTTCTGAGACCGGTGTCGTGCGCAGATGTGTTTGTTTTTGTAGTCAGTTTGAGGCGTTTAACCCATGTATTGGTTTTTCGAATAAACAGCCATTGCGCCATCTTCGTTCTTGGCTCACAGCTTTATGGAACGCGGAGTCAACTGCACAAAAACTGTACAAGCTTACACCACCATGTAAAATTCTAGTCATTTCGAAGAACTAGCTTCAAAGTTGAGTTACAATTTCCAGAACAATTCACTCTAGTAAACTGATAAAAAGAAGGGATCATGGCACCCAAAAATGATTATTGAGTAATACGTAGAAGTCGCTGAAATGCATCGCATATCCATTTATTGGGACTTGATATCACTTAAAATGATTTCATTCAATGATGGTCACGTTTCTTCTACTTGATGTTAATCCGGATGCAAATTTTGTGTTACTGTCCAAATCAATCGTGATGATTGGGCTAAGTCAACTGGAACAAATATTTCTTTGCCCATTCTGGAATGGTGGTCACCTTAACTGTATCCAGCCACAAGTGCAACTTCGAACTCGAGACGTTTGATCTTGATCACATGTTTGCCATCAACACTAGTGTACCAATTCGGAGGCCTTACAGCATTCTATTATCACGTAAAATCGTATATCGAGTGAAAATGAATGTATAGTGAAAAGTCAGAAAACTCAAGCTGACTTGACCTCTAGGAGTAGTTGCACAGCGTAAATCACATAGAATATAGACTTGCACGTCGCTTTTAACTGCAGTCGATCTGTTGAACACACAATACGATCAGCATGACAGAAAGGTTGCAGTCCAAGTTTCTGCACCTAAATTGGACACTTTACAGACACAATGCCTGCATGGTAAACGAACTACCGAGACCAGTGGTCAGCCAACTCAGTGCAATCAAGGTTTCGAGCGCTAACTCAGGTACCTTTTACCACGCATGACCCAGTGTAGCGACTATAATAAATATCGTTTTGAACAATCGCACCCATCGGTTCATTTTTGATTATTTTGGTTTAGTTACTCACTTTCGTTTCATTCAAGCCATCTATTTTGTACTGCCTCTTGCTTCGGGCCTCGTTATCTTGGCGTGTTTCACCGTACACTCTATTTTCCACGGTCGATACCAGTACATGAGGGTCAACGCGCTGAATCTTTGTTTTTCACTGTTGATGGGTTTTCGACAGGCAATACCGGCTGGGTAATATTCTGTTTGGTCAGTTTCAACAAGTGGTGAGCCAAGCAGTAATAAGTGGCTAAACCGGTGGTACAAAACTAATATAAAAAGCATATATATGGATAGGAAGAAAAAAACTTTCGACAACGCAAGACAAAATAATGATATGGGACAAATTCGCCAAAAACGGCAAAGTATAACGACGCGTTCGACATTTAGTTCGGACTCACCAATTGTTGGAATTGATTCAACAGGATAGTACCCAGTCAGTCGACAATGAAAAATATTACTTATTGTAGACAAACCATCAACCTTGAGAGACCAACATTACATTACATTCAACCGACAATCCACAGATTGCTTTGGAATGAATGAGTGATTCTGTGCCTAGCTTTGTGTTGTCTTCGTTTTAACTAACGCGAAAGAGTGATATAAAAGTGGTCGCTGTACATTTTCTCAATGTGCCCCGAAAGGTGAGCATATAACCAATGATGACAAGTTTGAGATCAGGATAAAATCGCTGGTCATAAGCGTTCGCTGGGTGAAGTACATTTACTTGCAAGGGGCTGTCAAGTACATACCGTAGACGTGCTAAGACGGGCCGAGGAAATACAATCGGCACAGTCTAGTGCGTGACTTATCGAACGGGTACATTGGTTGTGATGAGTGCCACGGTAGTTAATATGAAAACAGTTCGATGCTGTGTCAAGGGTTGGGTGGGAGTCATTGACAGGAGGCCATGGTTGTGTGGACTTATGAATGAACCGCAGTAACCAGTGGTGGGGACAAGAGACGTTGGTGTTGTGTATGCTGCCTGCACGACGGCAGCGGTAAGCGTTACTCACTTAAGGTCACATGAAGAATGAAATGAGGTCAAACCAAGTCAGTAGTACGTTCCGTGCACTCCTGTGGAATAATTTTAATCACGTTACATATTTACAATTTCAGTAAGTGACCAACAGTTAGCCACCTGAGGCTGAATAACACAATAATTCTAAACATCGTGAGTGTTACGAGTAGGTGGGCAAGCGATCACAATCGGTGGCAATCGAAAAGAACTACTGGTTCTGTTTCAGACTCTACTCAGTAATACAAGCGCTGTCTGTGGAAGTCGGGTAAATAAAGGTCAATCGAAGTGGAATAGGACCATGCACGTTCAACTAGTCTTTTTTGTTGTAATTTAGAAAAACAGCTATACTGAGCACGATACAACGGTCACTCGCCATATAGACGAGAAAATTTTGTGAATCCTTTACGCAATCCACGTCTGACATTCACTTGGATATATCAACAAATTGGCGATTACCAGCATTAAAAAAGAAGCCATTGTTTTTAGCGTTTACAGTGGACTGCTACGGACAGACTAGTAGGCCTCCGAATCTTTATTTATGAGTCTGGGATGGAACACCTCAGTCTTTGTCACCGAAAAAACTAAGACTTCAAAGAGAGCAAAGAATTGCTTATTTCTCTTCTGTAAGGGTCACGCAGTTCTTGCTTTTTCACAAAAAAACTCTGAACAGTTTACGCAAAAGAAATCGCGCAGTTCCAGGTTCCAACCACTTCTGTCACAGTTTGATGTTTTACTGGTGTGTGATAGATGCCCATGCCCACTCAAGATTAACATTCAAGGTATCGCTGGATTGACATTTTTTCAGCCGAACTCACCAGTACGATAAGTAGCCTCTAGCTTCCGCAAAAGTTTTGTTATCCTAAAACGTGACGCTATCCCTGTTTTTTCGTGATTGGTACATGAGAATCTAATGCCTGCACGCCGTGAGGTGAAACAAGACAGACCCGGGGAACATGGGATGTCAACGTAACACCTGCAGCAACTTGTATACATCATATAAACCATAGAAATAACTGTCATTCAAATGATGAGTGTTTACATATGGATCTAATGGATAGAGGAGAACTAGATTAAACAAGATGTGAAAGAGGGTGTATAAATATTGAGTGGGCTGGAAGAAGGGTAAATAGGAGGGGAAGTACGATATCCCTGAAAATTCTGCAAGCACGACAAAATGACGTGAACACCGACAGTCTCAAGTGGAAAGTTGTCCGACAGAACTGAAACAATGAAGTACCACGCACAAACTACTTAGTACACATATTCAAAATCACTTCTAATGCGAACCATTTTCCGGAAGTCATCCTTTAACGTGGTAGGCAAAGCGACCGCTGGTTGGAATCGACCGGTTGCTTTCAAAAGCACGTAGCAAACCAGATAAACTATTGATTCCACAATCAGTGTTTCCATCAATGGTGAACTTCTGGTTCCGAAGTATGTGGCTCAGTTCGGTATCAGTTTTTGATGGCTTTGACCTCGTTTTAAAACTGGGATTGTAGACCCCGCTCGTAGCCGTCACTCGCCCTCTCACGCGACTCACCACGTGACAGGCCGTTTAGTCTAAGTGACGCCCACTGACCCATCCTGCACATGCGCATCCACACATTCATCGACCCGTATGCTCTCTCCCACACCCGAACGCACTTACGCCTGCGCGCATTCACCATCTGCACAGTCAATGCGAACGCTCCAAGTGGATATGATTCGGTGCGGTCGATACGCGGGCATGCGTGACGTGTTGGACCTGGATCGGAACTGAGAGCAACACAACTGAACAGAACAGGTCACGGTCCAGACGAGTGCCACTGAATTAAGGTTGTACACCAATCGCAAGAATATAAAGATTCAAACTGTAGACTCGATCTTTTGTTTGCCCATAATGAGATATCTTCATTTATTACTGGGTACTCGAGCTATCACGGTTGAGTTTCACACATCCACCCACGACAAAGTACTATTCAAAATGCAAAATGCCAGCTTCAGAATCTCGCTCAGCGACAAACTTGTTAATCGTGGAAGCTGGAGCACTAAAACCCACTGATGGCTAATGTGGCCGCTTAAAACAGCCTGACCGATCAACCATATTGCTGAAAACGCTGTGTGAACAAAGCCAACTGGCAAGTGCGCGTCAACAGCAGCTCGTCAAAACAGAATGTGAAATTCAGTGATTTCATTTGGTCAATTCTGCAGCGATTTTTGTTCAGTGTACGCACTTCCAGAGTCTTTGTTGCCAGGACTCGTACCACAAAGCGCAAGCAGTTAGTTTGACTGTAATTTGAAAATGGATGTTGTGTTGGCAGTCTGCAAGTATCTATTCGATGTTTTATATCATTGGCATCAAATTCCTTGCATTAAAATATTGGTATATTGATTGGGGGGTTGGAGGAGATGTTCGAGTTGGCCGCGTTGGCAAAGTGCACGACGAATATTAGATGACTTGTTGTCAGTAGCCAGATAAACAGTGAGGACGATATGAACCTGCAGTGTAATATTCAAATAATTTCCCCTCGTCCAAGTTCCAGTCATAACAACCAGAGATAGTAGATAAGAGCACCATAACCAATGTTAATCACAATATGGAGTGAATGGTGAAAAAGTATTCTATAATAACAAATTTATTATGGGGTCTATCGGGGGGAGGGTTGACCAGATGACAGTCGGATTTTCCAAGATTTTGCATTGGTAGAAGTTACCAAAATTACCTGGTCCGTAGCAACTTGACACATTTAGCCTAGGACTGAGTTGCACACTGGCACACGCATTCGGTAACGCAGGAAAGCCCATCCGAGACAATCTTCCCTATTTGCACTTTTCATAGTTGAGGTAGTGACAGGTTGGTTGTCACGAGGCACAATATTTTTCATATTGAATTCAGCTCTTTCATTAACTAGACATGGCTAATCTCCTAGGTTTAGATGTTTCCACAGATAGTCGTAGATAATCAGTGTATCTTCAAAGAGATAAAAACAAGTAATTTTTTGTTGTAACGTGAATTCTTTACCATCAACCTGATGCACATCGTTTAGGACATTGCGTTTAGATAGTTGGGATGGTTGGCTTTAAAACATTCCAGTGCCCTCACCAAAGACAAAACGGCGGAATAAATCGATGAACTGGTTACTCCTAGAAAGTACTTACAACATTCACATTTGAACCGACTATACTGACTGCATGTTTCTATCGATAGTCAAGGATTCTCACCCCCCCCATTATGCTCAGAAAACGTCTGGTCAAAACACTGAACCTTCCGTGACCCTGTGTTCATAGTCCGGATCGATCTGTTACATAGGAGTACCGATTTTCTGAAAAGGTTTACAACCCAATTTACTGGCGCTACATAACTAGATTTCACATGTTTGACTAACTGAACATTAATGGTCACAATCCCCCAAACCACTGACATACTACCCCCAACTTTAAATGACCGAAAAGTGATTATCTTTTAACGTAAATGTCGGTAAATCACCCAACCTAACCCAAAAATTAAGAAACAGCATGATTGGGCATGGGAACTCAGCCAGATATCGACAGATCGGTTTTGTGACTACCAGGTTCATAAAAGCATACAAAGTTTGTCACTCTTCCGCGTTTGCACTAGCTGTTGTAATTTGTCCAAAAGTTGCGTTTGATCGCTCACAACCGCAGAGAAGCAACAGACTTGTTGGAACTCATCAGTGATGTCTAGAGGACAGAGATACTTTACACCATAGTCTAATTGAGTTAAAGCATACCTCATTATGCTATCAGTGATAGCCGAATGTGTGAATACGACACGTAAAAGCTACTGAGATTGGAAAAATTACCAAAGGATAATCAAAGCAATGAATTCACAAAAAGTGTTCGCTCAACATCGGAATGATTAGCACACTCATCCTAGTTACCAATGCCAGAGAAGGGGAATATTCTACGGAATCGCGCGTGGGCTTCTCAAGCCAGGCCGTAATTGAGAAGATCTGCGTAGTACGATGCAGCTAAACTTTCAGCGAACGGCTCGTGCAACATCGTGAAACAATTGCACGAACAGGGAAAAGCACATGTTTACACAAGGTTTGTGATACGCTACTAGGTCACTAAGTTTAACCTAAACAATGTGAAAAGCCGGTATATGACTAATTACTAATTTCTTTGGTTATTGAAAACATCGTACTGTTCCGACAGTGCATGTACATTTCCTGCCATCATGCTGAACTCTGAACCACGTGCTAGTGTGGGCACCATACGCCATTTTTGTGGTGAACTAAACTGCCTCGCATTTTGTTTGCATGAAGCCTGTTCACCTCCAATCTTCGAGTCTAGCTCATGTGAACAACATGTGCCTGTCAGTTTGTGAGATAAGAACCACCAAGTGAGTTTCCACTTGGTTCTCAGCACTCAGCCAGTGGACAGAACGTCTACCCCTATGATAATATCTAATGTTCTGGGCTTTCTTGTTGGTGGGTGAGGGTTTTTTACAGTGGGACAATATAAGATTCGGGAAGTGTTTACGTTGTATAAAACTTGCTAGCATTCAGATATCGAAAGCGAGACTGCAGAACACGGAAAAGCTCAAGTGTACCTAAATATTCGTTCGCCACATTTCGCAACTTCAATGAACGTGTCGTTATCTACGTAAACATGCGTTCTTTTTCAGTCCACAACATAAACCAACAACTGCAATGCCAAAGAAAGTATAAAATCTTGTGTACACATCATTCAGTCTTTTTTCAAAATGTTTGCATTATCTTTTCCTGTCTCTTAGATCGAAATTTCGTTGATCACGTGACCGCGCATCTCGTTACAAATTTTCACTGTTTGTGCATAAAAGCTAGCGCCATTAGTCGCTTTGATCCTAGGTTTTCTGTAACAGGTAACCTGTTGAACATATTCGTCTTTTTTGAAGGACTTGGGTCATGCCTGGTTATGGTCTGCATGATGAACGAGATTAACATTTTCTTTACTCGAAAGTTATCACCATTCCACAATTCGAATTTTGTTTCTCTAGAATTTCTCGAATTAATTGTTACACAATCAACCACCGCTCGGATCGCGTGATGCATTCGAAATAATTCATACCTGAAGACCGCGGATTTCAAATCATTACTCATTTCGACTGAGTTCCCATTTCAGAAACTATACTCGCCAGTCTGCCTGATTTGTGAACGGATCGGTTGTTAAGTTAAATATTGAGAAAAGTTAAGGAAATGGAGAAGGTTTTTGCTTCAGGAACCACTGGCAAACTGTTTAAGCTTATCCGTGCCACGGGTTCCAGGCGACCGTCTGTCAGTGAGGCTATCAGTGAGAAAGATGGCTCACTCATCCATAATACATCCAGAAGGTTAGAGCGAGGAGTGGAACACTTTGAGGGTCAATTTAACTGACCTCCTGCTTCTACTGAGTTGCCGCCACATACTTGTAATGTAGTGCTCTGGTCGGTAGACTTGGAACCACCCACTGAGACTGAGGTCCGCAATTGCACTGCGGCTCTCAAGCATAATAAGGCTGCTGGTCCAGATGACCTTGTGCCGGCACTTTCCAAATAAGTGGGAGAGGCGTTAGTGGAGGCTTTGACTGATTTGTTTCAGCTTGTGTGGACGACGGAAACCATCCCCTCGAGTTGGGGTCAGTCAGTAATAGCTCCTATCCAAGAAAGGCACCAGGAGCTCCTGCATAAGCCATAGAGGAGCTAGTTTGACCTCAGTCATTTCTAGGGTTCTAGCATCCATCATACTTCGTCGACTCACCGCAGATCGGCAGGTAAACATTAGGAAAGAAAAGGCAGGATTCCGCCCCGGGCGGAGATTAACAGATTACATTTTTACTCATCGTCATATTTTGGAGGAGCATCATGTATATCGCCGGCCAACAATTGTTGTGTTTCTCGACTATAAATGTGCGTTCGATTCAGTGCATCGATCTACACTTTTAGAATAGCTCAAACGCAGAGTTGTGCTGACTAAGTACGTGAACATACTGTCGGCACTCTATTCCCATACCTCAGCTCAGGTTAGGGTTTACGGTGAACTGTCTGACAGTTTCGGCACCATGAGTGGCGTACGTCAAGGCTGTCCGCTGTCACTATTTCTGTTTTCAATTTCGTCATAAACGGAATAATGGAGGATTTTCTGCGTCACTCACAAGATGCCGGTGTGGACCTCTTACCTGGTGAAAGACTGACCGATCTTGATTATGCTAACGACAAGGTGTTGCTGTTTGACAATTTTCAAGCAGCGCAAGCAATGCTAGACGCCATTCCGCGTTCTGTTAAATACTTCGGAATGCACCTTGCAGCCTCAAAATGCAAATTGCATCTGCAGGATTCCTGTGACCACGAAGATTTGATGTTAGATAATGTAGTCATAGAGGTTGTTGACCGGTTTGTATACCTGGGAAGTTTTATCCGCGGCGGCGGAGGAGGTGTAGTGAATGAAATAGAAGCGCTCATCTCTAAGACTAGGACGGTATTCGCTAATTTGAGGCATCTCTGGCGACAGAGAGGTACTTTTCTAAAACTTAAAGGTCGTGTATAAAAGACAACGGTGAGAGCCGTATTACTTCACGGCAGCGAGACCTGGCCGTTCAGGGTAGAAAACGTGAACTGTCTTCAAGTATTTGACCAGCGATGTCTGCGTTCAATCGTTCGTATCGGGTTGCAGCAGCGTGTAAGTAACGAAAAGATTAGAAAGCGGCCGTTTGGAAGTGATTGTCAAACGAGTTCTTTTGTCCAGTCTCTACGTTTGCACAGGATTAGATGGTTATGTCACATATTAGGGATGCCAGCTAGTCGTCTTCCACACTGAGCACTGTTCTCTGACAGTGCGACTCACTAGTGCAAAGTGCGAGGTGGACAGATAATGACGTGGCGTAGGGAAATGAAGTCGTTCACCAACAGGTTGGCCACTGTAGATCGGGTTTATCTCTCGTGCTGGGGTCCTCGCGACTCACAGAGTCGGTGGTTGGAGACTCTAGGTGAGATGGCGGCTGATCGAGCTCAGTGGCGTGAATGTTGTCGTTGTTTGTCCGATTTGTCTGTGAAGTGAGTGCATTTAATGACGCTGGGCAGTGAAAGCCGTTAGGAAGTTGTCTCGCTGATGACGCCTTACTCTCACTTGCAGCTCGGTTGTTTGTTTGCAATGTGTAGGCTGAATGTTTGAATATAGACATGGTTATTTTCGGTAGTTAGGTCTCTTCCCATGCCCTTCTTTTTTCCTTCTCTAATCCTACACAGGGTTTGCTTTTTCTTCGTGGTTGTGTAGCAGTTAAGCATTAGTGTGAACCACTAATGTATTGTTGTCTATGATGATGATGATGATGATGATGATGACTGCTGTCACGCATCATCTTATTTGGACAATCTGCGTTTATCCGGATCAGTTCTGTCTCCAGAACACCGGCATCTTGTGTGTACAAAAAATAAGTCCTTAAAGTTCGATGATTTCAAGTTGTTTGTTAGATAACGAAACCAGCTAGACGAGATGTTAATTTTGAATTTGAAATGAATGAACGAAGTGTATTGTTATTGGGTAAATTTCAAAATGTTACTCTGGTTGTCAATGAATATCTCTAAGTAAAATTGATGGATTCATATTTTGGTATTTATTTCGTTTTGTATACGCATACAGCGCTGGAGACCGTTTCTACCATAGACTACGTCAGTAAATAACCATAAATTACAAGTGAAGTGGAGCACAGTGAATGGAACAGTTGGAATATTGGCGGTACTTCTTAAGATTTATGCGAAATAACTTGGTTAACTTCTTGCCGTTTCTCATTATCTTCACCTGCATAATCAACTCACATCAGTAAGCGAAAACACGAACCTATTGTGCCTGCCCTACAAAAGATTTGGTATTTATCGGGAGCGCTCAGATGCTAGACACCGAGGGATTAATGGGTCTCAAAGAGATTGCTACCCAATAGGACTGGCAAAATTAGACAAATTCTCAGTTAATTGCAAACACCTCAGAAGAAATCTAATTCTTACCTCCAAATTACCGCATATACAGGGTCACTCACTCGTCCACATCTCACTAAACACAAACGATTATCTAGGGGTTCCACGGTGAAACTTATTTGTGGAGAAGGAAGGTTGTTTTGCAGATCCAGCCGCTTCACATTCAGAACTTTTCCAGGCTGGTAAGCTCTGCCCAACCCGATGGCCACAACCAGATCTTTTGAAACTTCTACAGCATTACGCGATCGGTACATCTGCAAGACACAACACGAATTCCAGGTGTCCTGGTCGCTGTACTATGCGTATCCTTCAGGTCATTAACTTCGCATGTCTCACGGAAGGTTGTTTCACTCTGCTCCAGTGCTGGTTTTTGATATGACTGCATCTAGCAGTTTCGTTGAAGTTTCTTTTTATTTAATTTACATGTAATATATGTACTATCGAATATGGTTCTCCCCCGATTAATACAGAAACAGGACCGCACACACGCATATTCTGTTCTGTACCGTAAAAACCTATGAACCCTTCCTAATTCCTCCTGATATCAGTTTAGATTGTGAGAGAAATGCTTGTAATATGAAGCAACTCGAAGAAGGTTTTTTGTCATTCTAACACACTACTTGCAATTCCTTGGTTGTAACAGCGTTCGAGGACGCAATACCGAATGGTTTGGCCTTGGTTTAATTGACTGATGTACACTACATACAGTGGGTCACGCTCCACTCTTTGCACATGAACTTGAGTCGTACATTTTTAGCTGACTCACACAAAACTTGTCAGTGGTAAGCACATGCTTACTAGATTACTGCAATACTTGCGGAAGACTCGACAAATGACATTTATTCAAGGCTCATGAAAACCGTGACCACAGTGTGTGCTAGACGTGTAAACGAGGTCTAGTTTCAACTACGCGCGGTTCCTAATTATAATCCGTGTATTTCCAGTTGGTTAGACTGGTGACTTACCTCCGGGCTGACAGACGTGTGGTTGGATCGCATGATTTTCTTATACACGCTTCATCGTCTTGACCATGTCTTACATGTTTCGCTCTGTCATTTTGCATGTCATGGTCTGCTTGCACACGTTTGGTTAGACCGAAAGCCACATTCGAATAGTCTATGCATAAAATCGGTACTACGTGAAAGCTATGACGTTCAACCTTGTTGCACCAGGACGGCCAGACCACCTGATTGGAGTCGAAACACAGACGAACACCTTAGGTTGACAGTGATTGCAAACGACACAATAGGCTTGGTCAGCTGGTCTGCTGTTATCCACGACTGTGTCCCCACAAGCTGCCTCCGACTTTCATTATTTTTTAAACTCCGCTACTTGCCCAGGGTACTTCATTCTTACTAAATCGACTGTATCGGTGTGTATGCCGGTGACACGTTAGATGCATGGATAATTACATAAACAGCACCGATAATAAACAGTAATTTGTTTTTGTACCACCAAACCGATAGTACATTGTAAAAGGATGTGAGCAGTGATAACAGTCCCTGGTCTTCAGTGACAGTAAAGAGAAGCAAGTCAAACTATATTTTAGTTCCGTTTCGTTCCTTCACATTTTGTGTTATTTTCCGACTAGCTGCTTCATTACCCGGCTGTGTTTGTGCTACAAAAGTTACCTATCCATTAATTGCTAGTCCCCACTAGATACGCTTGTTGATAGAAGCTGGTCTTCACTTGATCTTGTCAAGTTAATTTTAGTGTAACAAATACAAACCGACTAAGACACTACCAATTCTGATAGAAGTAGGCTTATCAACGACGGATCAAACAACTTAGCGAACCCTTTTTCATTGTTGTGTATGCTTTCCTGGCTTAACATTTGGATAATATGAATCCCCGACAAAACTCCGATCCTTGTAAAGACTAACTGTAGATGATCGATGGAACGTATTCAGTCAGGATAATTTATCGGATTTATTTTTTGTCTGCCTTATCCTACTTGCTTCCTAATTTAGGTGTGCTAAACTGATTTACGAAAAACGTCGTTCTGTGTCGTGACAAACAATCTGGCAGCGGGAGCGTAAACGTTTCGCACAAACTGATCGGGTAGACGAGAGAACATCTTTTTTCAACACCTCGATTAATTCGTCAATTAGGGATGGCTCATCTTCTTGTGATACAAAGACGGACGAATGGGTTGTGTCCGCTCCGATTTTGTGGTTAATAAATCAAAACAACCTTTTCTTTGAGGTAGCCGTGAAGATGAACGATGGGTAGATTCATCAGAGTAGGTTACAATCATTGTTTCCAATGAGTCGAGAAGACTGGCACAATTAACCAGATGTACTGAAAGATTAGGAATCACTTAGATTAATTAAGATAACTTTTTAGCTTCGATAGTGGACCTGGTGAAATTATTTGAATTACGGAGAGAGTTTTGCTTAGCGGCAATTTTGAGGGGATTTGACGATCACTGGTGACCTTTATAGCGTTGTTGTCTTTAGACCGAGCTTCCAATATTGTCCTGGTCACGATGTGTGATAATATGCAATGTTAGTGTCTTACAAGGTTTTCTCACTGTTTTCCCAAATCTTAATCGATAAGATGAGAATAAGTTAAACCTAGTTAAAGTAAAAAAATCGAAGGTTCTAAGCAGAAACCTAAAAATAGAAATTTATCGGTAAAGAAGCGTGTGAACGGAAATGTTGACTTTGAAACAGAACACCTATGATTGTAATGAAATCATCTTCAAAGAATCACTACATGTGTATGATTGAAACAATAGTTCTGATGTATAACCTTTAGGAAAGTCTTCTTATGAGACAATTCAGAGAGGTCGGTTAACAGAGGAATATAGTGAAATATTTCCGGGTTTTGTAGTTCAAACTTTTGCCATCTGAAACATGTGCAGAAGAAAAGCCTCCGGGTTCACATCGCAGACGTTTTTTCTTTATTGGTGGACGTAAGAGGTTTACTCTTCTCAGAAAATTACGTGGCAGGCTCTAGTTCAGACATGAAAGTCTGGAGGGAAAGAGGAAATAATTCACAATACCTCGGCGTCTAAACTTAAACAATCAGTACCAATTGTATGCGTTTTACGTACACAAATTCCACACCAACCAGTAGGACTGTGATAACACCACCGTTTTGTTGCGGCCTTCGCTGGTCGCGAGGAAAACTGAGCCAAGTAACAAGCGTAACACCGTCGAATCGGATCAGCCGTCAAATCTATGGAAAAAGTCACCTGAAGAATGGGTAAATTGGGGGTGGGGTGACGGTTCACATGGCTACTACTGAAAACAGTCCGGAATTCTTTAGCAACAGTTTTGGTTCCAGTCCTCTAAATAATTGGTTGATCACCCTCGACAAAGTAGGCCCTCTGGATATATTTCACTTAAGATATACGTTTGTTGTACACTTTTGTTGTTGTTGATGGAACTTTTTGATGTTGACGTTTCGACTTTTGACTTCCTTTCTAATGGTACTCTGTTGACGTCATCCGGTGCGTGAATGTTATTATCGGCGTCACCCTTCGACGAAAGAGATTCCTCACCTTTAACGTGACAGCTGTTCACGATTACGACTTGTCGTCGGAAACGTTTCAATGAATTATACAAGCTACCTCATATCGGGTGTCTGATTATCGATTCCTACTCCCAATTCGTCGCCTCTCATTTTGTTCCAATACATTTGAATCGTCGGCAGCTTCTTATCCACAATATCAGCAGCACGTATCTATTTGTTTATCTGGACAGTTTTTTTTGCAGCAATTAGATGTCTACATTCAAGGTGACTATCTTGTGTCATCATGTTTGCTGGGACATTTGTACGAGATTTACAAAACACACTGGGAAGAAAGAGGAGCGTATGCATCTGATTTTTAGAATTAAGGAGCCAAATATCATGCAGTACCTAAAACACAGCTGCATTTATTCATGGCATCGTAACAGCAACGCGTCGTAATCCACATATCTGGGACAACGTCCATGACGATATCAGGAATAATACGGAATTCCTTGGAAGAAGCGACGGCTCATTTTTGCCAGTACTTTGTACTTTATGGCATGTTTGATGGAAGTTGTTAAACCTATGTCAAATCAACTGGCAAAATGTGTTTGTTCTTATTTGAAGGTTTAAAATGGGGTTCGAACACCACCTTAGGTTCTGCTGGATTCACTGATGTCATGATTCCGACATGCATTGTAAAATACACATTCTTGATTTGGTGCAAAATTGACCAGCCAAAAACGATCTCATCAGCTTCGATTGAACCCGTTAGTAGGCCAGGCACCCATGATAGAAATTACACACTCGTAACCAATACTCTTTAGACTAGTGGTTTAAGCAATTATCGGACTGCAGCAGATTGTTTTTGGTTCTCTACCCAACCAGTGTCCCATAATGTGTGGTCGACGGGGGGTAGGTGTTGTCAAACACGTTATATTTGAACAATTGAGCCCCTGTGAGCCATTTGAATACAATAGCCAGAAAACACAAATTACAATATGAATTCATTTCGCGCACTCTCGTTGGTGGTAAACATGTGACTAATATGAAAAAAAAACCTACAAGACTTAAGTGAAACGTCTGAAAGTACAACTCGGGCTGGATCGTGATTGGTACTCATTGCTAAACCAACCGTAGCCAGTGGTTATGGTATACTGTAGAAAATACGGTCACTCTGAAAGTGCCGACCCCTCTGACAGGATAATGTTTTGTTATGATCCCGTTTCAGGCTGCTTCTTTGGCCTTGAACGGCGGTTACTAAATATTCGTTGTATTAAACAACGTTTGGCATGCACAATACAAGGCACATATGCTTTTGGAACGCAGATTCTATCGTTTTGACCAACAAATCTGCTTATGTATAAGCTCTGTGTTATTCTCCATAACTAATTGTGCACGATGGTAGTGATTCTGCGAGTCACAACTTAGTTTGTCCATGTGTACCTGGGGGGGATTTAATCAGTGTTATGCGTCATGAGAAGCCAGTTTTGAAGAACATCTGGAAGACACTAGCCCTACCAAACAACACCACTCCTCTAAGAAGCTAGTTTTTTCCATTCGCCATGTAGCTTTCATGGAACATTATGTGTATTAAGTGTCTCTAAAGTCACGGCTAGTTTGATCTTAGCTAGATTCATTTCCATTGACAAAGAGACATTGAGGCTTTTCGTCTCGAATTTAATACTTGAAGTATGCATCTCAGTAAACACAAGAAAAATAATCTTATGGCTGCGGAGACTGTGTAGGATGACCAGTACCAATATTTTGACTTGCTGTTCAACTTCGTACGCGTTCATTTCAAATTTGTTAGTTTGTAGAATAAGGCTACACCTGAGTGATGGGCTGCGGATATCACTTAAATTGCATACAGTGTTCAGATATACGGTGAAGTGACGTCGTTTTGGCTGCCTAATGCAATCCTTTGATCATACCGGACGAAAAGAAGAACAGACTCCAGAATTGGTTTGTTAGTTTATCGGGGTAAGATGAAAAGCAGAAAAAAATTGTTCTTAGTCATCCATTTTAATAATACGAATCTCCAAGAAGTAGTACAAAAATGCGTTTTACCTGCACGTCTGGCAGGGTGTCTTAAGCGAACGTTTACGGTGAACGTTTCGTGGAATACCACAGTACATTCCAGGTTAGTGATTTGACTGGTCAACCCCATGAGGAGGTTAGTTTCGATTCGTGTCACCATTTTACACGCTAGCAATGATTTAGTTATTGTGTTTAACAATTAAAACACTAATGCAACACATAATGTTTTTAACAGCTAAAAATCCACTTGCACCTACCAGCGTTATAAAAACCGTTTAATCTGACACTTTTTTAGCGGGAGAGAAAATGAGTTCTGTTTGGTCAGCTTTGTGCGTTTGACTGATAAAATGACCGTCAACACACAACTGGGGAACAGAAAACAAATAATGCGGTTCAGGAATCGTCATGGAAA
Organism: Paragonimus westermani; assembly: GCA_008508345.1. Taxonomy (NCBI): domain Eukaryota; kingdom Metazoa; phylum Platyhelminthes; class Trematoda; order Plagiorchiida; family Troglotrematidae; genus Paragonimus; species Paragonimus westermani. The sequence goes on along the minus strand of QNGE01001967.1, from coordinate 5,686 downwards.
TTCGTTGTGGAAAAATGAGAGGCTCACGCGGAGGGTCTATCTCAAAATACATCTGTCAGTCGTGTCTTGTAACCAACAACCGCCCTCCCACCGTTGTAATGCTCGATGACAGCGCGGTTGAGGAGCATTTCTGTTGAAAACATTCTCTCACTACGGTTCACGGTTGTTGGCAACAGACTATTGAAAAAGTTCACAACATAGGGGGTAAAAGTCAATATTTGTCTCCAGCAGCGCCTCATTTACGAGTGGAGCAAAGGGATAAAGGTATTTCGGTGTGAAGTAGAACGATGTAGCAAAATATCCAGGCAACATCAGTACTAAATAGCACGTATGATTTAGCGAGTTTGCAACACCACTATATAACACCACATCAGGGTCTGCAAATGGTGAGGTGAAGCTAGACATATGATATAATCTGTGTTAGTCAGTGTGAAACAATTCTTGGTGTGCAATCAAGTTTTCACTTGTTTACAAAATTGTTTCGTTCTCGAATGCAGATTTCCTGTCCGCTAGGGATGCTCCATCTTCATTCATTAGCCTACGTCGGTTTCTAACTCTGCTTCGTCTTCCAGTTTTATGGACGTTTCTCGACAGTCAGGTGTTATCACCGAGACGATGGGACTGAGTGATTTGACTTGAATTGCGCGTGCACTCCAGTATCCGCAGGCGCGACTGTGATTATGCTGTTATACTAGAAGCGTCCGCTTACCCGACTCGGGTTGGGTGTCTGTTTTCACCCAAGCTCTTTGTTTAAGCCTTTCCAATGAAATGTCCTTGATGCAATGTGGACTCCGGATTATGTTTGTTGTACCAGATTACGGGAAATTCGGTAGTTGAATTAGCCATAAATCTAACTACTTGGGAAGCGTTTACACAGAAGAGTCGGAAAGTACAAAACAAAGTGGAAGATTATTTCGCACAACCTCATAAGGAGAAAAAAACAACAAATCTTGAATAATACGGATTACATCAAAGATAGACTTGAATCGTATTTGACACGTATATCAAATAGAGGTTGACAACTATCTGGTTTTAGTTCAGTTTGCTGCAAACCGTTGCTTAGTACAATTTAGACACATTAGTTTATTGGGGGAATTGTGGACTTTCGTTAGGAAGATTAATGAGGAGAAAACACTGACGCTGTCACAATGTTTGTTCGAATGTACAGAACGGTGTATGCAGAAACCATCAAGTAACTAGGCATATGTATATTGTATTTTATATATAGTATGTGAATGTTGTTAACGCCTTCAAACATAAGAAGTTGAAAGTATTCCGGCAGACGTTACATCGACCACGTCCAATTTGTCAAAAACTTATCAAGCTAACGTTACGATGCATCATAGTTATGTAGCAGCGAAATGGATAGGCATCAAGAACCAAAAGGGTATAACTGCACAGACCAATCAAGGTCCACAACTGAAACGTAGTAACCTTGCTACTTATATAACTGATTCTAACACGCATGGTTTTGCACAACGAGGGGCACTATCTTTCACGGCTATCTATACACTTGGACTACAAAAATCGTTACGATTAATAAAACCTGAGCTTTCTTTTTACGGTATCCATCTATTTTTATGCCATTCACTCGGTATGACAAACGTTACAACGTTCACTATCACGTTATTGATAAACAAATTGGGAATAACACAACGTTACGAACAAAGTTGCAGACTCAAGGAACATCAAGTGTAATATACAAAGTCGTTTGCACACAATACAGCAAATCCTACCTCGTTCAGTCGGAAAGAAATTTGAACACAGGAATTCGCGAATACAGGCTACAGCTAAAGAGACACGGCCAAAAGTCAATCTTATCTGTACATGTGGGCAATAAGAACCATCAATTCTGTTTGAAAAAGTTAGTTATTTGAGAGAGCAAGAATCCGGTATGTAGGCGATTTCAGCGAACTTTGACAGTAAAAGCCAACTTCATTGTACAAGAATATGGACACAATGTAAATCTGTGGATCTGTGAGGATCCAGGAGGGTGTGTTAAAGAATTCCTGGGGAGCACTTTTACGAGGACGGACAGCTACCATTCGGGTTTCAGTGCTGACTTCATGAACTCTGATGACTCGACAACTTGACTTTCACACGTTTGACCTTTTGTATCCTCACTTTGTTTTACCTTTGGACGTTTCACCTTCCACTTTCGGTCATTTTTTATAAAATAAAGTTCTTGAAATTATCTAGTCGCTTCATACAAACTCGCACCGGTGACGTTACACCTTCTGGTGCAGGTGTTTGCAAGGTGACCAGTTAACTGGGAGAAAAATCAAACACGAACGCACTCCTATCCTAAGATACAACTCGTCTCAGCGATTGCTGGCCGATGTACTTGGTTCTAGAATGTGTGGTGATATGTTTGCATTTATTAAAAGATAGCTGCACAACCGGTAGGCAATTGAGAACGGTTTGAAACGGAAGTCCGTAGATCTTGTTCACCCACAATACATTTTTGACTTGTAAAACCAGGGTAAATTTACTGATTATTGCGTATGAATATATAACTGTTCATGACTAGCAACAAGTTGTTACCTAACAGCACGAACGTGGAACAGTTCAACTTATCCGATTACGTGTCCTTATCTCCTGGAAGTTCTACAGCCTGTTGTATCCTTGATGGATGACACTAATCACAAATGTGTATCTATAAATCCTTTCTTAGTGCACAGGAAGAATGCAAGCACATGTTTACCAGTTATTCACTGAACGCATTTATTTAGTTGTGGATTGTCGAAACTGGTGAATTCCATTTCAAAAGTGACGGGAAGATTTCTTATACGCTTCACACATCACCAGGTGTTCGAATATCCTGCTACTGACAGCTGCGCCAAATAAACAATTTTCCACTGGTAGTCGTTTTTTGTTATTTTTTAAGACAATTTCTCATTTCCTGACCAAATTGACAATTGCAATTTGAAGTTGATCAAGTGTAAACGACTCGTATTATGTAGCCGTGTGCATACGAGCATGCAAACGTGTTTCTTCTCACTCTCTTCATCAACCGCTTGCAGCGTGGTGTTTATTTCGAATTCGTATGGGATGGACTGGTAACTTGTTGGGTGTGGGCCAGAACAGTTGTGTCCCGAAGTTTGATTCAACCAAAACGGGCTGTTCACCGAACACAATAGTTAAACTAATTGGCACTATCTCGATTCATAATGATAGTGTGAATTCTCCCTTTAACAGTTTACCATTTACTAGCCCATTTGCAAAGTGGTAGACGTTGAAGACTGGGTTCTAGATCCACGAACTGTGAACCTCAAAGAAAAATGGTGCACTGGTTCAAACCATTACAACGTGGTGTACAGACAGAGATGCGAAGACGACTCACGGACTGAGCTGTTCCTGGAATATGAGACAGTTAAACGTCTGAACAAAACGTTTGAACAAGGAGAGTGGTAGATTCAAACATTTTGACCTTGTTGCGGCGATATGAATGGGGTAGCATTGGGAAGTCCGTCAGTACCTGTCGCAGTAGACTTTTCATATAAAGGAAGGAGCAAAAGTTAGTCACAGACATATCAGGGTTGTCATTCTATAAACACTACGATGATAAACATATGTCCAGTCTCTCTAAACAGATCATATATAACGCAGTAAGACATATGGACATTTACAAACTCAAACTGAAAGTAACGTGTGAATTTGAAGCCAATAATTCAGGTATTGGGATGTTCGCCGAGCTTGTCGCCTACAGTGCAGACGTTTACTCACTAGACTAAGTGACGTCAGCGTATAGGTTGGAACGTTCCGGCCAATAATTGTTTGCCCTCTCTAGACACACGTATGTTGTCATGTAGGGCGCTCTATTAAAAACCTGCCTACAGGTAATTCACGTGGTCCGGTCAGTAGCCGAAATTCATCGTTTACGTGCCTGTTAATCAAAAACGCGCACTGATATATAAATCCTTCACATCGGCGAGACAAATTGGTACACACAGCAAACTCGTAGTGGTATTAAACCTGATTACAACCCTACTACAATACGGGGACTACACGAAATCTTAGCAAAAAGACAGTAAACCAAACCGCCCTTCGGACCAGAGCTAACACAGAACTCCGTTTTGAAGAGGATTACTGTGTGCATCGTACTGGACAAGGACTAGCAAATTCGACCAAATATATATTTGGCGTAGCCGAACGTTGCGTATTAATCCCGATTCAGGAACTATCGATGCCTTCCGGTGAGGATCAACCTGTCGGTGCCACCTCACACGATATGTGAAGCTATGTATAGCTGTCACGTAAGTCACATAGGCAGGACCGAACGATTCTTGACCTCCAGAGCGAAGGATCATTCGCTTGAGCGGGTGTACATTTCCGTGTTACTGAAAAATATCACTGAAGCACGCAAACAACCAGTGTTCACAGTCACTCGACATTCCTTCATCACTGGCCACTTCTTTGACCCAAACTGTGCATTCGGCATCCTATCGCGTCACTCTAATCCAAGATAACTGAGGTTTGCTAGGGCGGTCCCGATTGGTCGACTGAAGACGGTCCTGCATGTTCAGAAACAATTGTTCGTGAACTCGACACTACGCTGTACTTGGAGAACTTTCCTGTCCTAACGACTAACTATCCACCCGCATAACTGTTTGTGTTAAAAACTGATTTATGTTGTTGCGCATCTATGCTGCTGAGTCAATATGAAATGCATGCATCAATCACTATCTGATGACATTTTATGGAATATCTCTAAAACTGTATGTTACCGGTTACTGTAACTTCGACGGGATCTTAATTCCATCTCGCATTCTTTGCAGCCCATCACTTGAACAGATTTTTTGTTTCACACGGTTATGTAGCTAGATAGTCCGTAATCTGACGCTACTGTGTCGTGAAAACAGTTTTGAAGATGTTATATGGAACATTCGATTTTTTTTCCAACGCGTTGTTCGCTGGGTCATATCTGAGCTGTGCTACATAGTCTGTCGATACTGTCACCTTACGTTATGATCAGTCGTGCATTATGTCATTTTCAGATGTTTCGACCAGCCGACATGAAAATGGCATGAGGAACTCGCGATGTATCGAAAGGTAACCTGCAGTGACCAGTACCCCCAGTTTTCTCCGTTCGTTCTGACGTCATACAAGAGCAGCTTAGTCAGAATCCTGTTTCATATAGCCGAACAAACATGTACCGACAGGATGTACCGACTACGGCAAGGACGCACCTTAAACGTTCCAGAGCGGATCGGCCCCGATCCCACACTTTTCATTGATGTGATACACAGGTTTCATTGTCGAGCAATAACGTCTACAGCACCGTCGCTGGTTAAACAAACGGTTTTGTCTTCCTGATCAAATTGCTTTTCAAGACGTACAACAAATGGCGCTAATCATGAACTTTATTCACGATCACTTTAATTTCATGGAAGCATGCTTCGGTGGATTGGTGCTTAGGTACCAAGCATAGGGACAGTTATTCACCAAGTCATCCTCGATGTTGATTCCAGTCGTAAGTCCACCACCTCTGTTAGCAGACGACTGGAGACACAAGGAAATACCGATGTCGCGTCAAGATTTTGTTGATGTAAAAGACATGATAGTGGCAGTTTTTTTCCATTATGTGCACGAAGTATATTCTCATTGTGCACTGAGACGCTGAAAAAGCAAGTAAATTTGTCAAAAAAGCATGATAACCAGATGGATCAAACAGACACTAAACTTT